>PVKN010002130.1:0-44746 GCA_004027915.1 Capromys pilorides
TCTATCCATCATCTATCTATCTATCTATCTATCTATCTATCTATCTATCTATCATCTACCTATCAAAAATGGAAAGAGAGAGAAGAGAGCAAAGGGGAAACAGGGAAAAGGGGTGGTGAGAAGGGGAGAGAATGAAGGAAAAAGATGGGGACAGAGAGGTGGGTCTGAATTACACAAAACTGAGGAAGCTGAGGAATCCAGAAGCTTCAGGACAACCTGGGAAGACAGCAAGCCCAACCAAGAAAGAGCTGTGGTTTTTGCTCAAGGCCGATGGCGGAGCTCTTTCTTTCCTGGTGCCCTTGGTCTCTTTTGTGTGGGCCTCTGACTGAGGGAGACCCACCCACACCGCTGAGGGTGATCTGCTCGCATGCAGTGTGCTCATTTAAATGTCTAGCCCATCTCTAAGACATCTTCACGGTGCCATCTGGAACAGCACTGGCCCCCATAGCTTGGCACTGCAGACAGCCGAGTGGACCCGTGAGTGGCACCATCACACCACCAGCCTCCAGATCACACCCCCTGACAGCTGTCTCCTTGAGGGACTGTTTCTCAGACCAAGGGGCAGGAGTATGAATAGAACACAATAAAAAAGGCAGTGCGCCTGAGCAGCAGTTGCTGCTGGTAAAATAGACTTGACTTTAAAATTAAAATTATGCTTCTTTTAGTCTACTAATAATAGTTTTAAAATGCAGTTACTTGAGGAGTGAAGAAGGCTGCTTGTACCACCCGCTGGGGGCTGAGCCCAGGGCTTTTGTCCTGGGCTACGCTCCTACCCCCTTATAAAGTATTTAAAACTTTGAGACAGAGTCTTGCTAAGTGGCCCAGACTGGGTTCCACGTTGTGACAGCCCTGCCTCACCCTCTGAGAGAGTGCTGGGATGGGGAGTAGCACACTTTCCTTTCCTTAAACTGTATTTCCTTGATTTGGAGAGCTGGAGCATTTCTTTCATTAAACAGATTAATAGTGTCTTCTGAAAATCATGGTCACTGGGCAGTGAGCTAGAGGCTGCAAAGATCCATCTTTAAAAACTTTTGCTGCCTCCCCCAACATTTCACCAACCCCTCAGAATCTAAGTGATGACTTCTAGAACCTGGCAGGCCGCTTCTCAAAGGCCCTCTGGTGCGACACCCACTCCTTCTAGTGTTCTCTGCACCACCTAATTCCGGGCTCTTAGCCTTGGCTCTCCTGGTATTTAGGGTGACTTCTTTCTTGGTTGTGGGGCTGTCCTGTCTCTTGTGGGGTTCAGCAGCTTCCACTCACTGCTTATACAGCACCCTCACATTCTGTGACAATTAGAGATGTCCCCACACATGGCTGCGTGTCTAGGGTGGGTGTGAGAATCCTCCAGTACCGGGAAGCTCTGGCTACAGGAAGTGCCAGTGTAAGCCACTGGTCCAGAGGCTCAGACGTTGCCACGCACCCCACAAACCCTGAAAAGGCGGGGCGGGAAGGACCGGAAGGACAGCCTGCCCAGCGGCCTGCTCTCTGGCTGCTCGAACAGTTTAGATAGATTCCAACCAGAGTTTACTTCTTTCTCTGCCTTGGTACATTTTGAGGAAGAATAATTTCATGAGTAAAATATTATGGTTAAGGCAAATTGAGAACAAATAGAGAAAGAATCTGTCTTTTATTTAAGTGGCAGGAAATGATAATAACCTAAAAGGGAGTTTTACTTAAATTTTCCTCCTTAATTGAATTTTCTCTTTTGCTCACAGTGGGAACAAGGCTACCAGATGTTAGTGCTGTGTTTTGCCTTTTGATGTCAAGGGAATCTTAAGGCAACCAAGACAGACAAGAAGAGGAGCTGTCCTTTATTTATAGGTTGAGTAAGTGTCGGTCACCACGAGCTAAGCCAGCAGAGGGCCTGAAAGAAGCAAAGACATTTTCCAAAGCGTCATGTGCACCCATGGGGCACCCACAGGATATCTATGACTGTTACTCATGGGGCTTTGTTGGCAAGACAGGGACTCATACTTTAGTACAACTCTAATGGTCGTAGTTTCTGGCTGACTCTGTAATAGACTGGCAAAGAATTGATATCGCAGGCAAGTAAATTTGAAAATAGAAAAGAATGATTGCTTATCCCCTGATGAGAGAAAACAAAGAACAACAAAAAGCACCCCCAGGGTGCCAAGACCTCAGAGCCTGAGCTGCCTGGGGTTACCCCAAGGGTCCCTGCCATGCGGTAGGCAGCCACACACTCCACTCTTCCCTGTGAAGGACACTTGTACACAGTATGATGCTGGACATTTATAATCATGGACATTTATCAGCAGAAAGGTGGTTTATGCTAAAATCACCTGTCCTTATACCAAGGCAAGAATAAATTATATTAAAAATACTTGGCTGTTATGGGTAGTGACAATGCAAATGTATTTTATGCCTCAACAGATGCAAGTCCTGCTTAGAATGGTGAATTTTCTGTTTCATATGCTCTAGCAAAATTTTTAAAAAATAATGAGTATTTCAGAGGGTTCAGTAGTTAGCAATATGTTTTATAGAGAAAATGCAATTCAAATTGCTAAGATTAAAAATCAGTGGGCTGGCGGTATAATTTGGAGATAAAGTGTATGCTTCACATGCATGAGATCCTGAGTTCAATTGCCAACATCAAAATAAATAAATACAATAAAAGGAGGTAAATAAATAAATACGTGATGTAAGGGTTAAGTAAAGCTATCTTGATGATTCACCTATGAACAGATTCTCCTTTCTCAAGCTAGCTTGGTAAATAAGACGTTCCTGGAATTAGTTCAACAACAGCAAGCAATCACAGTCTAGTCAAAAGACTCAGCTATTGTGATTCTAGGGAACTAGGTTTCTTTTTGAACTATGACAATGAAATGTGATTACGGATCTGGTGGTTTGATCTCAGAACCTGCCTGCATCTCAGGCTGCGCTCATTCTGTGGCCTGTGCCAGCCTGGTTCCCCTACTGGCTGTTGGCTTGGGGTCTGCACATGCGCAACCAGGGTTGGTGGATGAATACGTTCACTGTCTGGAAGATAACAACAAACAGACTGCTGGTGGTGACAAGCACCGAACCCAAGTGACCCCCCTTGGCCTTGGGAGTTGCTGCTTAGATCTGGAGATGCAGCCGGTTAGGAGTGACTCAAGTCCTAATGACCTGGAGCTTTAGGAAGCTCCCACGCAGACCCACACTGCTGTCACTTTGCCACACTGTTGTCCCTTTTGTGTTACCAGGCACACGCTAAGGCTTCTTGTTACAACAGCTGAGAAAGCTGGCTGGGCACAGGCCGCTGCCTCTTACGGGGCCCTGAGCTGTTGATTTTCCCTGACATTTCTGCTTTCGCTTGCCACAGTGGAATGAAGGCTGCAAGAAGGTGACCCCGATTGGCGACCAGGAGCCAGGCTGTGTTTGGAACCTTAGCTTTGCACCTCTCGGTTGTCCTCTTGGTCCCTCTTCTTCCCTGTTGGCAACACTAGAACCTGGAGCCTTCTCCCTGGACTCCATCTCCAGCTCAGTTTTGAACATTTTGAGGCAGGGTCTTGCTAAGCTGCTCAGGCTTGGCTTGAAGTCATGATTCCTGTCTCAGACTCCCAGAGTGCTCCGTGTTTTATAAAGCAGTGCTTGCAATAATTGGAGGGGGCAATGAGAATCCTAATGCTTCACAAAGAGGCCTGAAGTGCATTTTATTTGATGAGGCAAGTAGAGTCGTTTGCAATTTTGCACTTTCATGGCATGCAAATCTCAAAGCCAGTTTCTTGCTAGGATGGAGGAGCAGGGAGAATAGGAAGACAGCGTCTGCTCAGCGGGCAGACAGGATTGGGGCAAGGGTTTGGGAAGATCAGCTATCTACGTGAACCTCTGGCAGCCCACTCGGACGGGATTCTCTGAGGAAAGAAAGGATTTTTAAAAGTCATTTCCTTAGGAGATGGAACTAACCACACCAATTTTGGTCTCAAACTTTCTAAGTCATTTCTCAGTCTTTGGAGGTTTTTCAAACCAGTTCTAACCGTTTTTATAAAATCAAAATGGCTCTGAAATCTCCCTGTCCAAGGGCAGAGACAAACACAGAATGGATAAGGTGTGATGTGGTTTCGTGAGAGTTTGTTTGGGTTTTAGGAAGTGAATAAGATAAGCTGAATGGCCTTTTCCTGCTCTGACTCTAAAAAAACAAAAACAAAAAGCTGTCCTAGAGATGCTTGAAAGAAGCCACTGACATTTCCTAGCTCGAGAGGGACAGAAAGATCTACCAGGGAAGAAGGCAGGGCACAGCTAGCGCCCAGGAGGCTGCTCCCAGCTCTCGGGAGTCTGTTTTCATTTACCATTGTGTGTTTTTGTTTGGGTTTCCCAATACAAGGAAGAAGCACAGTGCACTTGTGTGTCCATCCTTAGCATGTCCCTTTCCTCCTGTCACTGCCCTCTGTGCTCTGCAATTCACAGGGAGGACTGGGAACCATCCTGGCTTCGAAGGGGGTGCGCTGTAAGCCCATTTTGGTAGAATAGATGGTCGGGAGCAAGGTGTATTTGTGCTGTATTTTAAAGGTAAGACGAAGGGGCTGGGGAGATAGCTCAGGGGCACAAGTGCCAGCCTGGCAAGTACAAGGTCCTGAGTTTGATTCCCAGTTTCACACACACACACACACGCACACACACACACACACACGCACACGCACGCACGCACACCAAAAAACAACAACAAATAAAGGTAAGACAAAAACAGCCTGGTGCCACTTTCATTGGCAGACAATGGGTAGATTTCCCCAGGGGAGGATCGCCACCTTTGCTTCCTGGAGGGGTCTTCTGTCCCAGCCCTCTTTGGCTGCCAGCTCTGACTTGAAGGCCATTCAGCCAGGTCAGGGAGCTGCCTCAGCTTGGCTTTCAGAGGCCAGACCTTGGGCACAGAGACTCAGGACAACAACGCTCTCACAGCCCTTCTAGACAAACAGGGTGACCTGTTCTCACAGCCCACCTCCCAGAGGAAACCTGCCAAGGCCATGGCCTGAGGCTCTGCCAAGCCCTCCGAGCCTCACTCTCACCTGGACTGCAGGACCGAGGGCCTGGCTCCCACCTCCAGGGCATGTGCACTGGTGGGACTGAGGCCCACGGAGCCACAGATGTGCGGCTGCTTCATCCCCACCACCCCAGAGTGAAGGCCCAGTTCAGTGTGGTCCCTCAGATTCCTGGAATGGCCATTTCTAGAAAAAACAACCCAAAGCCTGACCTGTAATTGTTTCCCACACAGGCCAGCAAACTCCATAGCATAAAATATTCCATTGCTCAAGAGGAAATCTTCACCGCTGGGACGAATGAATGGCTGGACTTGACTTCATTCACGAAGCACTCATGGCCCTTGGCTGCCCACCCTCACCCCACCCCAGTCCTGGGAAATCCAGCTCCCCTGGGGCAGCCTTGCCGAGAGCCAGGCCCCAGCTCTCCCACAGCTTGGTCTTGGATGCCTCCTTGGTGAAACCAGGAGATGCCACTGCCCTCCACAGCAAGAACCTGTGCGACAGTGCGAGCCCTGTGCCTCGGCCTGCCCAGGCCCTGACTTCTGTCCCTCAGAACTGGCTCTGAAGAGTGGCTTAGGACTTAGCACTGCCCCTCCCCCAGGCTCTCAGCTTTGGTTCCCTGGGCAGAGGATCACAGGAGTTAGGAAGACACACCCTCGTGGCTTCCAGAAGATCCTTGAAAGGGGGCTATCTCGCCCCTCAAGGGTCTGTCTTCCTGAAATCCCTAAAAACTGTAGCTATTCCCCTGATGTGCTCTGCAGTCTTTTTCCTTCTTTCTCCAGAGAAAGGAATGCTCCATTTCTCTCTGTGTATGTCTCTCTGTCTCTGTCTCTGCCTCTCCCTCTGCCTGTATCTCTTTCTCTGTTTTTGTATCTCTCTGTCTCTGCCTCTGCCTGTCTCTCTTTCTGACTCCCTCTCTCTGTCTCTCTTGTTTTCTTCCTCTCTCCTTCTCTGTCTCTGTCTCTCTCTGTCTCTGTCTCTCTCTGAGTCTCCCTCTCTCTGTCTCTCTCTCTTCTTTTCTTCCTCTCTCCCTCTCTCTCTGCCTCTGTCTCTCTGTCTCTGTCTCTCTCTCTATCTCTCTCTCTCTCTCTGTCTCTCTCTCTGTCTCTCTCTCTCTCTCTCTCTGCTAGTGATTGATCCCAGGGCTTTTGCACTGAGTTACGTCCCCAGCTCTCTACTCACCTTTAATTCTGACACAGCATCTCACTAAGCTACTAAGCTGCCCAGGCCAGCTGGTACTTCGTCACCTCCTGCCTCAGCCACTCAGAGTGCAGCAGGCACAGAGGTGTGCCCTTGCAAAGCCAAAGAGCTCATGGTGGCACTTGTGATCTCAGGTACCTTCAGGAGGCCTTGGGGTTCCTCTCCTGCCTGACCCCCCCAGCTGTCCCCTGAGCATCTCTGTCTCACCACTGTAGCTGCTGGCCAGCCCAGAGCCTTTCCTTCTTCCTCGTGGGGACCCTGCAGCAGTAACCAGCTCACTCCTACATCTGAGAAGCTGGAATCTGTCTTCCATCACAGAGGTTAGAGAGGACACTTTCCATCATGGCCTCTTTCTTCTCGTTCGTGGCCACAGGCTCCAAACTCCCTAGAGGCTGAAGGCCTTGGAGACCCACATAGACCCCGACCAGCTGTGCACCCAAACTGCCTCCCCTGAAGGTGCCACCTGCCTGAGCCCCTCCTGGTTTCCAGGGTCAGGGGGACCTGCCTGCAGCCACCTGATCCACCGACCTCACAGCACGCTTTGGGTAGGGAGAGGGTGGGGAAAGAAGAGCCAGCTGGGGACGGCGCCGGACTTCGCCTTTCCCCAATCCCTGGGTAATTCTCTCTTCCCCAAAAGCCCTTTACTGCTGAGATTCAGAGCAGAGGTATTTTGAAGTCACGCCAGAAAAAGCGCTGGGAACCAGGGTGGGAGCTCGTGCTGGAGGCGAGGACAGCGCTCCATGCTGACTCTCCATTCTCTTATTTATTTGCATGATCTGAACTAATTTCTCAGCTGTAGTGGACACCACCCACCTCCTAGATCTTCCCAGAGCGTCCAGCAGGGCAGGGTGGGAAGGAGCAGGAATGCACCCGGCCCGGCGGCCTTCGTGCGGCCCCCAGACCATCAAGCCGACACTAGCCTGTCCCCAGACACATGAAGAGCATGGGCAGCGAGTGGTCAAGGAGGGTGCTCCGATTGATGAGGGGAGGGGATCTGTTTCTTTTTGGATGACACCATGAGTTAGGAACGCGAAGATTACGTGGCCACGCGGAGGGATCTAGGCTTTGAGTCATAATAGTTTGTTCTTTTTTTTTTTTTTGGCACTAATTTGATCTTTAAAGAATACTGGGGTACAAGTGCTCCGTCTGAAACATCATGAAGACTGCGCTGAGAAATGTGGGTGGTAGTTTTTTAAAAAGCTAGACTGAAAAAGTTACCCACCGCATGATTCTAAGTGCATGACGCTCTGGAGAAGACGAAACTAGAGACAGGAGAAAGATCAGCAAAACACTAAGGGAAAGGGGAAGAGGATGAGTAGGGAACGGAAGGGTAAACCAGTCTTCTAGGGCAATAGAATCACTTTGTGTGGTACAAGGACAGTGGGTATCTGCCAGGATGCACTGTCCAAACCCGTGAGACGTGTGACACCCAGGGGGAAGCCTGGTGCAGACCTTGCCCCGGGTGGCAATGACAGGCTGGACAGGTTTGCCAGTGAGGACAAACACACTGCATCATGAGGTAAGGGAGCTGGTGAGGGGGAAGCTGGCTGTGTGGGGCAGGGGCTCATGGGGTGTCTACACCTTGACTCAGCACTGCTGAAGCTGCCCGGAAGCCTCTGGCCTGAGGGTCGCAGCATTTGGAAGATGGAGCGTCCTGGAGGCCATTGGGGGAGGCTGCTCACCCTCCGAATTTCTTCCACGCTGCTCAGCTGCACACTGAGAGGAGGTGCAGGCAACATACCCCCTGCTGTGCGGGCTTCCTGGCAACTAGACACCATTATTTGTCTTGATGACTAGGTTTGGGGTGCCCCATCTCTACCTTCCCAACTGAGGAGCCCGGTGCCCAGTGACACAGAGGTGCCACGCCCCACACCAGTCACTTGCTCAATCATGCAGCCACCTTGCTGCTTTGCCTTGCTTAAGATGCAGAGCCTAAAGCGCCAAATCGTGTTGCAGAATTATCACCTTGACCTTCAGACCCGCAAGGACTCTTTCCGTTAGGCGGATGACATTGCCTGGCTCACTTCTCATTTCACGTCCACCAGAGGGAAGAATAAGAGTATGTGCATGAGGAGGAAGACAAAGTGGCTCTGGTACCTGCTGGGGACTTGTTCCCACACTCACAGGGATGCCAAGATCCATGAGCTCTGACGGCCTTGCCCTAAGATGGCACCGTACTTGGTCAGAACCTAGGCATGTTCTCCTGTACACACCCAGTCACCTCTCAATGACTTAACACACCTGAGGCAATGTCAGACAGCATCACCCATTTCCAGTTGTGTCATTTAGAGAATAATGCCAAGAGAAGGTCTGCACATATTCAGTATTAAAATTTCTGTCTGTGGTGAGTTGAGTCAAAGTATTGGGAACTCAGTGATTCAGGAAGCTGACAGCATAGGACATACAGTCACCAATGGGCATTTTCTATTGTAGCATCATCCATAACCCCAGACTCAGTGGCCCAAAGTAACACACATATTGGTTTGCAATCTCTGTGGGTGCCATGGTTACAGCTTTGTGCGGCTGGGCCCTTGCTCAGGGTCGTAGCCTATGTCAAGGTGTGGACTGGGCTGAGTTTAGCTTCTGGGGAAAAGCCTACTTCAGGGTTCATTCTTGTGGTGAGCAGACCTCAGTTCCAGTCCTCATGGGGCTGAGGCTGCATGTCCCTCCTAGTGTCCACAGGAGTCCTCCCCATGTGGCCCCCCCATCAGTAGTGAACAAGCGTGTGCCAAATCCTCCTCCAGCTTCCTGCATCTCCAACCCCCTCTGTCCCAGCCTCTGTACCCTGTGTAAAGGATGTGTGTGATTAGCGTAGGCCCAGGCCATCTTCCAGGCCTCAGTGTAGCACCTGCAAACCCCTTTCCAGAGCCATCAGATCAGTGTCAAACTGAGTGCTAGCAGTGTAGAGGGGACAGAGCTGGTGGGGTCGCCTCAAGGTTCTGCCTACTATTCAACCTTCGGAATGGGTCCAGCCAGGACACAAGTGGCTTTTAGGTCTTTCTGGGTGGCACCCTCGCCTCCCACCCTCTGCTAGCCACAGAGCGCCTTAGAACTACCGTAGCTCTGCCTCTAAGGTGGAGAGCAGTGGGTTCTTTCTACTCCTGCTCAGCATGAACGTGGGTTGGGGCCACGAGCGTAGGTGACAATTGTGACAATTTTCTTTGAGATCAGATTACTGGCTGACCCTGTCTCCTCCTGTTGCACTTGGCCCCCAACCCTCCTCTGATGAAAATGATTCTCAAAACTGGAGTAACCATGCTCTGCAGGCATGGACGAGCCTGGCCAGCCGGTGACGCACGTCACTTGGCGTGGAATCCCTCCTGTCCTCGATGCCTACAGTGTGTCTTAGTGACGGTGGTGGCGGCTATTGCTTGGGTCATAGGTGCATCTCTTTCTAAGGACCACGGTACACCGAGAACGAAAAGCTTACAGACGACCAGCTTTGCCACTTGGGCTGGGAACATTAGCTGAGATCTGCTTTTGTTCTCTCCCAGGAAAACGGCAACGTGAACAGTGCAAAGATGACAGAAAATTCTTCCACTTACAGTAGCAAAACGCTCTAAAGATGGAAAATGATTTCTAGGTAATCCAGGCGCTAAATTTAAACTTTTCACTTCTGGAATGAGCTTACTGATCCCTGACTGCTTGGGTGACAAGAAGAGGGGTTACCCTACTTTACTGCAGAGTAGTTTATTGTTTGTAGAATCGGCCACCGCCGTCTAGGAAAACAGACGGAAAAGTTTCCTTTCCGAAAACAGGGTCTAGGGTGGGGCCTATGGCCCATTCTCTCCTCTCCTCTTTACCCTGCTTCCCTGCTGTCTTCCCAGTGCCGTGGCAGGAGCCTTGGCAGTGGTGCTTAGACTCTGTTGGGATCCCGCAGGCCCTGGTGGGCTGGAGTCGCCTCTGGGCAGTGCGGGTCCCTCACTCAGCGCGCACTCGCCTTCCCTGCAGCTCTTCCAGGAGCCCCCGACACCTGCGTCCCAGACCCACTTCCTGTTCTCCGTGGACCCTGAGGAGAATCCCAGGGGAGCCACACCCTTCGGGGTCCTGAACGTGGCCTCTAGCAGCCGCTCCACCTGCTCTCAGCGCCCCAGCCCTCCGGACCACACCTGTTCTCAGGCGTTTGCTGTCAGGGACCGACAGACAGCCCCTCCGGTGTGCGGTCCTGATTTCGACGCTGACGCAGGTCTTCAGTCCCTGTTCCCCACACCTCAGCCCATCAATATCCCCCACGCCCAGCTGTGGGAAGGCGGACCTGAAACTTCTGTCCCCTTTGCTTTATGCGAACAAAGTCTTGCGCTTAGCCAAAGCATCATTTCAGTGACAGGGACACTGCACCATGGTGAAGTGGGCTGGGGAGCAACTTGTGTCCTCCTGGCTCTCGGAGCCCAGGGAAAGCCGCAGCTGTCTAGACGGGGCCGTGCCTCAAACCGAGTCAGGTCAAAATATTTTCTAGAACTTCTCCAATACAATTTACAGCTCATCTTTTCTGAACACATTGCTCAACTTCCGCTTGTATATTTGCAGAGATGTCCTTGGCAGAAGTCGTTCAAGCGTCCTTGAGGTCTTCAGCCTCCCGGGAAGTGCTTCCTGTTGAGACTTCAGCACAGCAACTCTATCTTTTAACTTCTTTTGAGAGACAGTCACCACACCGATAAAGATATGAGCTACCAGCTGTAGTCAGAGACAGCCACACACTCCTCGGTGCTTGGTATATGGAGAAGGGGAATCCACTCAGACTCTCTTAGAGTCTGGCGTCCACCTACAGCTGAGGGCAGTTTAGTTTTTAAATTAATATACTAATTGTGAGCCATTTTTAGATTTACGGAAAGTACGGAGCATTCTCATATCTCTCTCCACCCCACACACCTTTCCATGAATGTGTTACTTTTATTGCTCCCAAAGAACACTATGTGAGTTATAACTTAAATGCTGCTCAAAGGCCCACATATTAAAGTCTGGTCCCCAGAGCAGGGCTATAGGGAAAGAGTAGAAGCTTTTTTTTTTTAATGAAGTGATTTTTTTTAAAAAATTATTTGTTTGATACAGGGTCTTGCTATGCAATCTAAACTCATAGTGATCCTCCTTTCTCAGCTTCCCCAGCACTGGGATTACAGGTGTGTGCCAACATGCCCAGTTTTAGGGGTTCTGGGGGTAGCATGGCATGCAATACTGGGGATTCACCTTGGTAACTTGTGCTTGCCAGGCAGGCGCTTAGACCTCTGAGCCACCTCCCTAGCCCAAGAGGAGACGTTTTTATGAAGTGGAGCTCCATGGGAGATTCTAAGTCATCCTTTGGGGCTGGGCTGGGTGTCTTGGGACCCAATTCCTTTCTCTCCTTTCCCCATTACCTGCCAGGAGCAGAATGATTTTCTCCACTTACATTTTTCTGCCCTAATACATTGCCTGGCCCCAGGAAAGCAACATAGACATAGATCACAGATGGCAGTCATGAATGAAAAGGAAATTTTCCCCTTATACATTGATCAGGAGTATTTGTTAGGGCCAGCCAGAGAGTTCAGTGGACTAAAGCACCTGCTTAGGAAGGTGCAGGGACCCTGGGTGCACTGAGATGGCAGCTGAAACTGGGCATGGTGGGCGCACCTATAATTGCATCACTATGGAAACTGAAAATGGGAAAATCACTATGAGCCTGATTTGTGTAGTGAGGACCTATAGACCCTGTACTAAATGCAAAAAAAAAGTATTTGTTATAGTCATGGAAAACTGGCTGACACAAGGAGCCAGTATTGGTGCATTATGACTAAGACTCCTGCAGTCTGCACATGGCTCCACACTTTGAGTTGTAGTTCTATGGTTTTCAATGAACGTGTCGTCTCCTGACCACAGCTGCAGGATCTTCACAGCAATTTCACATCCCTAAAATCCCTCTGTGTTCCTCTGTTCACCCCCCTCCTTTCCCAACCCTGACTACCACATCGTTTTTACTATTTTGATAGTTTCCTATTTTTTGAATGTTACATAGTTGGATTCAAATAGTACATAGAATTTCAAGTCGGCTTCTTTTACTCAGTAATATACCTTTGAGATGTGGAGACAGTGTTTAACATAGCAGCAAACATCTGAAACACTTGACATGCCAAGGAAATGAGTGTGTCAGTCGCGCAGAGGATCACACACTTTGGTGAATGAAGGTAAAATAAGCCAACAGGATTTTTTCTTCACACTTAAGCGACTGGCTGTCTGGGTGACATGTGAGGATGGCCTGCTCACTTAGAGACACATTAATCCAGTTGTTTGCTCAGAAGTAGAAAAGTTCAGTTTCGTATTCATCACCAGGTCCTCGAGGCAGTTTTTCGTGTTTTGGTCCCCTCCCACAAGCTAGGCATTAGGTATTTTCTAACGTCTCATAACTGCAATTTTCTTAGTACTGTAGTGTAGTTGCCCAGCTAGTTGGTAGAGAAAGAACGGAGGCTTATCAGTTAGAAGTCACATGACTGGCGGGTGACACTTGCACCCAGAACCAAGATGTTTGGGTTCTAGGAAGTCTATGGGCTTAGCCATGTAGCCTAGTACTGAACACAATACAACGTGCTCTTGTTTTGCGAGCCAGTGGCGCCCAGCATGGACAGATCCTCCACCCACAGGATGACGCTGGAGCTGCACGAGTCTTGCTGGGCATCTGGCCCTGCGCTGGGCGGCCTGCTCCCCCATTTCCCTATCTGGCTCATGCTTGCTGCGTGAATGCACAACGATGTTAAGAGCCGCAAAGAACAAAGCGCAAGACAGACCCCAAGCACACTCACTTCCTCAGGAAGTGGCCATTGAGCAATGCCTGGGGACTGCGGTCTCGTGTCCCCCCCCCCCCCCCCAAGAGCCTTCATTCCCCAGGTGGAGCACAGCATGATGCTCTTAAAGGTTAGACTGCCCTGGAAATTAGTCATGTCCTTTGCCACTTGTTCAATGGGAATTGTTATTTTTTTTTTCATGGCATCCTGTCTCAAACTAAATCCAGGGGCAGTTATGTATTCACTTATCCACCAATCATGACTTGATCCCCTGCCTGCCCCTCCCCCCCATGACATTGAAGGGTGAACTAGTAATCAGTTAGCCATAATAAAGGCCCCACATCCCACGTGTGGATCACAATGGCTATAGCAGTGGCACAGGCAGGGATCCAGTAGCTATGGTAGGAGAGCATCAATCCAGAGGGGCAGGTGCCGGCTGAGCCTCGATATTCATAGGTTATGGGAAGATTCACTCAACCTCAGACAAAAGTATGCCTGTGCTGAACATCTACGTACATTTTTGTTTGCATAGAACATTACACATACAGCACAGGCGGTGACATTTGTTATTATGTCCCAAGCAACATGGTAAAACAGCTAATTATATAGTATAGGTTATAGAAGTCATCGAAAGCTGATGTAAATATCAGCTCTTAACACCTTGGCTGCCTCTACACAAATTCTCTTCCATCTTTATAAGGAAATTGAGGGTCTGCAGAATTCGGGCTCTTCAGGGTGTTCTGGATAAGGCACCCTGGGAAACTGAGGGATGGCTGTGGATATACGGCCATGGCAACCAAGACAGGTGGCCCATTTGGGAGCATAGCATTGCAAGCAATGGTGTGAGGGCCATCTGAGACTATGGAGCAGGAGATTAGTGTGTGGGGAGTGGGCTCAGGAGGAAGGGAGGAGAGGAAGGCGTGGATGTGTGGTAAGGCGGGGACTCCAGGAAGCGGAGTGCTTGGCTGCTTAATCATTTGCTTCCACCCACTGTCCCCAAAACTCATGTCAAGATCCCTCTTCTTGGCTCCTTTCCTGTCCTCATGGTCACCAGTGAACTCTTCCGTGGCGGCGTGGTGTTTACACTGCTGCACATCCTTGGCTACATAGATTTCTCAAACAGCATTATGTTTTTTCCTGCTCTTGAAGGAAGTTTAGTAGTTTTGATGCAGAAAGCTAAAATTTTGAAAACAAAACATTTTTTGGACTAAGTTCAGAGCCCAGGAAGGGTTGGTGTGAGTCACTGACCCTGGGCACATCCTGGCACTGCCACTCATAGGAGGTGGGTCTGGTGGGCCACCTGAGTCTCCAATCCATGAATGCCCCACTCAGAAAATGGTGACGTTGGGGCAGATGACCATTCAGAGTGCTCCTAGACCTTTCTCTGAATGACACTTTAGCCACATTTATAAGCCCTAAGTGACCTTGAGAATCCGTTGCCTTTTGGATTTGTGCATTGGGTTTTTTGTGCCTTCAACCTACCTCAGCTGGAGTCCATTAGGATAAAGCCAACTCCCAAGTCCCAGGCATCCCAGCTACTGAATAGAAAACCACACTAGTGTGGTTAAAGCTCTGTGGCATTCAGTGGCAGGCCTGATTCATGAAAACGCTGTCCACTTTCATTGAGGACAGGGAGTACAAAGGTGATGTGGTTCTATTTTTTCCCCTTAGCATGAAGGCTCTTTTTCATTGCTGTCAAAATACATTAGTGAGCGGGGAGTTACAGGAGGCATACACATGCAGCCCTGAATCATTCCGGATGGGCGCAGAGGCTTTCTGCACAGCAGCAGGATTGCTCCAAAGACTCATGAAGGATAGCAAGGCAGACGAACTCTTCCTGCAAACATTTATTTATTTTTCTCAGTCCCATTGGACGTTGTGAATAATGGTCTATGACATTTCGTATGGACACTCTAACATACCAAAGGTCAGACACACAAGTTAATTCACCCCCACATGGGAGAACTTCTGTTCCAATTAGCTGCTTTCTACAACTCTGTGGTACACAAAGCACTGGTTTCTAGTGGGCTGGGAGGTAGACTCTACCTTTAATTAGAGATTTTTTTTTTCCTGGTGGTGAAATGTAGGTATTACAGTTGGCTTTGACTCTTCTCAAGAGAGATATTTGTCTTATGAGAGAAAGTTTGATTCATTATATTCCTATAATTAATGTATAAAATAAAGCAACTCAAAAATTCTCTCTTGAGTAAAAGAATTTCAGTTACATTTCAAAATATTCCTGAAGTAGCATCTCAGGAGGTAATATATGAGGGTTGTATTAATGTATGAGGAATATATTGATACTAACTGGAAGATGGGGATTTAGTTCTGTGGCAGAATGCTTACCTACCCTGCACAAGGCTCTGGGCTTCAACCTCAGTAGTACAAAGAAGAGGAAAGAAAAAATGGAGCAGGGAGAGAGAGAGAGAGAGAGAGAGAGAGAGAGAGAGAGAGAGAGAGAGACAGAGAGAGACAGAGACAGAGACAGACAGAGAGAGACAGAGAAACAGAGAGACAGAGAGAGACAGATCTTTGGAAGCACAGACCTCATCTTTTCTCTGTTCTTTCTTACTTTTCAATCTGATGAATTATTTTATTTTTACAAAGGAATCTTCAATGTTTTATAAAAACTCATTTCCACACATCTTAAAATATTATGATCTCAGAGTGCTCAGCACGCCCAGACACCCCTGTGGCCTCTGGAAACCACTTCATCTTTTATTCCTAGTCTTTCTCAGCTGGAGATGGGAACTAGGTCAACCTCACTAATCCAGGGACTGTCTGTTTTACCGCATGTGGAAGGCAGAGGGATGGCCCCAACAATGCCCATGTGCTAATTCCTGAGACCTGTAGGCATGCCCCTCACATGGCAAAGGGGCTTTGCAGGTGTACTTGTGTTAAGAGATGGTTAGATTGTCCAGTATGCTCCTGTCAGAGGTTCTTACTCGGGCTTTATAGAAGACCTTACATGACGGAGGCAGGAGGGTCAGAATGAGAGGCTGGACGATGGGATAGGAGGATCCAATCTGCTATCCTTGTGCTGGACACACGGAAGTGGACCTTAGATAAAGAACACAGGTAGACACTGAACCCAGGAAAGACAGCAAGATGGACCTTCCTTTACAGTCTCCAGGGCATCATCATTCTGTTGACATCTCCATTTTGGACTAGTGACACTCATTTCAGACTTCTGGCCTTCAGAGCCAGAAAACACCAAGCCGCCTTGCTTTGTGCCACCAGGCTATGGATGGGTCACGGCAGCAGTGGGACACTAAGGCACCCATGGAGCCTCTGGGTGAGCACAGAGCTGGGCGGAACGCAGTCATCCCTTGGCCTCTGGGGTGGGGGGCTTAGGTCCAGGGTGCCCCCTCCCACACGCAGTTGTGCAAATGCCCAAGTCCCTTATAGAAAATAGAAGGCCCCGTAGAACACCCCCTAATCTTCTCTTAGCCTTTAAATAATCACAGATATCTTGTAATATCTGATACTATGAAAGTGCTGTGTTCTACTATGGTATTTAGGACATCATGTTAAGGCAAAGGTCTGTACATGTTTGATACAATTGCAATATTTAAAGACATACTTTTGAGCCAAGGTTGGTTGAATCCTTGCACATGGGACCCTCAGGTAAAGGATGCTACCTGTGACCCTCAGTGGTTCGCAGAAGGACCGTGGTGCCTAACATTCATTTAGCAACTGGCAGGAACCCGAAATAAAGTGCATCATTAAACCTTGACCAGTCTATAAGAAAGAGTTATCGTTACTATCCTCGCTTGGAGATGAAAGAAGCTGGATACAGGGCCAGCCAAAGCTCACACAGCGAGCGAGGGTTAGAACCAAGGCAGGACTGAGAAGTGGGCAGGATAGCAAGCTGCGCAGTCGGAAAGCCCAGGGCCTGTTCCTTGGTCTTCTCATCTGTAACGTGGGTGGCAGTGCTGCCCGAGGTTACTAAAAGGATTAGGTCACTTAATAAAAATGAAAATCATAGAAGAGAATTATGATCAATGAAAAGAAATTGATCAATAAATACTAGCTAGCTAAGACTCTTACAAAGAAAATGCTTGTCAAAAAAGTCTTCCAAAGAGAGTCTAAGAAAATGTATGAGACTGCTGCGCATGTTCTCCCTGCAGTAGAAGCATAACCACCGCTGCTATTCTTCCTAACTGCTGTTCCCATCACACACAGCAGGTAAAGGGAGAAATAAACTGCGGCACACCCACTCCGTAGAAGGTTATTCAGCTTCACAAAGAAACGAACTCTGGAGCCTCGAAAAGACAGGAAGGAGTCGTCAGTGCATAAGAAAGCTAACGTGGAAGGGACGCACGCTGTGTGCATCTACTGCACCTCGCTCTGAAAAGCAAAGCCTTGGAGACATAAGACAGCCTGTGGTTGCCCAGATGTAGGGCAGGGAGGAGAGGTGGGATGGGCCGATGGAGCACAGAGAGCTCCACTTCAGTGCGACTCCACGGTGTGTGACAGCGCATGCGTGTTGATCTAAGTTACTCTGAATCCATAGGCTGTGCGATAGTAGGACCGAACGTGGCGTAAACCACAGGCTGCTCATCAAGTGTCACTGTGAGCTCCCAGGTGGTAGCAACGCATCACTCCGGAGGGCCATGTGTGTTGGCAACGAGGGGGCAATGTGCGTGCGGAGGCAAAGGGTATGGAGATTATCTCTTTCTTTCTCTCACTTTTTCTGTGAAACTGATGCTGCTCTGAAAATAAAGGTCTTTGGTGAGCCCCTTTCCCCATGTAATGCTATACCGAATGCCTTTGGTGGAGTCAGCGGGAAGGGCAGTGTAAACACAGATCACCCTGAGAAGAAGAAACTTGCACTTAGGCAAAGCAATGGAATAAAATAATAAAACAAGCTAGTACTAAATTTACTTTTAAAGCTCAGATTTAAAGCTAAAACATTCATCTCGTTAATGCTGTTTTTAATTTTTTTACGAAAACATGTCCAAGTAAATGTATTTGCTTTGCGGAAAGTTTTGTGGGTGGTTTGCCAAGGAAGAGCCCATCGTTAGGGGCCGTGGCACCGTGGAGAACACGGGCAGTGCACCGTCACAAGCACGAGCTCTGTGGCAGTGCTAGCAGACTGGGAGGTCCGTGTGTGCTACCCGACGCTTCCACAGAAGGGCATCCCAAGCCTTAGTTTGATGCCTTAGTGCCATCATAAGATTCACTGGTATGATTTAATCATGTGAAAATTCCACATATCAGATGGATCAAGAGTAAGGACAGGAGAGTGGGTGGTAAAATGGGGCTAAGTGGAGGGTGGGCGTGCATCTTTTGCAATCCAAGGAACATCACAACAGCTCGAAGTTGGGCTTATGGAGCTGCCCCACCTGCTTTCTCCAAAGCTTAATGAGCCTTTCTAAGAGTATTTTCAACAAAGAGCCACAAAGTGTCCACACCGAATCTATAAAAGCTGATTTCACAGATGAACAGAGTAGCAGGGTGTTTCCAGAAGAGGGAGTGGCAAAGGGAGGTGGGATGAGGGGGGACACTGGGCAAAGGACAGATCACCATGGTTAGGATGAGGGTAAAACAAGTACTGCCCATGGAGATGAGAAGCTGCTCAGCGGCTGCTGGGGCCTGGCAGTAACAGGGAAAGAGTGGGTGCAAGGAAGGAAGGGGAGCGGGGACCACTCCTAAGGCCATGTTTCATTTTGGGGTGATGAAAACATTCAAAAATGGAACATGGTGTTGGGTAGCACAACTGTGGGCATACCAAAAATTCATTCATTCTATCATCTATCTATCTATCTATCTATCTATCTATCTATCTATCTATCTATCTATCTATCTATCTATCTCTACCTCTCTCCCCTCCACCCCCCAGGCTGAGGATCAAACCCAGGTCCTCACACATGCTAGGTTGGCATTCTACTACCGAGCCACAGATTTCTCAGTAGTAGGTTTATATGAGTAAGTCATATCGCCAATCACAGCTCAAAAAATCTGTTTTTTACAAAAAGAATTTATGGATTATTTCTCCTCTTGGATAAGGTACAACTTTCCTTCTTGTGGTTCCTACAGGTCTAATGACACATATGCCCTTCTAGATCAAGTGTATGTTTTCTTTTTCTCCTCGTCCACCACCTCTCCAAAACTCACCCTTTAGCCGTCACATGGCTAGAAGACACCTGCATGCGGGCAAGCCTTCACATGCAACCTGCCGTCTCCCCATCTCCACACAGCCTTCTAATCTGTCTATTCAGTTTTAAGTACTACCAGAGAAGAATCTGTACCTGTTACTTCCAACAATTGTCTCAGATCCCCAGTTCCTTTCTACTTTAAACAAAACTCTTGCACAATAATCTATTTTTGTACCATGTCAAGAAAGTCATCTCTCACAAGCCTCGTTTTTTACCCTACCTGATGGACTTGTTTCTGCACCAGTAGTCTTCTCTTGTTTGACGTTTCACTTTCCATGGTTTCAGGTATAAAGAGAATTCAAGAAATAAATAATTTACCTATTTTAAATTACATGCTCTTCTAAGGAATATGGTAAGATCCTGCTCTGTCTGGTCTACGCAGGTTGGGATGTAAAGCATTCCTCTGTTCACTGTATCCACCCAGTATATGCCACCCACCTGTTAGTTGGTAGCCAAATCAGTTATCAGGTACACTATCATGGTATGCAGTACTTACATTAAATTATCCTTTATTTTATTTAGCAATGGCCTCAATTTGTAAGAATTATGATTCTGACAGGTTACACATGCCAAAGAGAAGTTGTAAAGGGTGCCCTTTGAGTGAAAAATGAAACTTCATCATAAGTGTGCACATATAGGAAAAGAAATAACAAACATAGGCTTTGGTACTACGTACCCACCCGCTGGGTACCTTGGGACGTTTTTCTCCTACATAATGGGGAACCGTTATACCTACTCTTCTCTCAAGTCTCACGTGAACTTGGGATGTCCCTTGATTGCCCACCTGTCTACTAGAGCTGCTCAAGAACAGGGCTGGTACTGCCTTTAATTGCTCCATATTGTCGGTTCTCAGCCTCTTGGCTAGGATCAGGTGTGATGGCTCCCCACTGCCTACTGTCATGCTGTGCACACACAAGACAAACACAGGACTGACAGTCCCACGAGCAGACACCAGCTCCTTCACTCACTGCTGCACACCCTGCACCCAGGACCTGGCACATGCAGGGTCTGTGACACACACCTGCCGCACTACTGACTGACGGTGTGAGCGCAGAACAGGAGGGGACCGGGGCACATAACTGTGGGGTGAGCTTCAGGTTCTAAACTGATGTGTATCCCCTGCCAAAACAATCCTCTATGTCATCAGAAAGTCAGCTAAGTAAATAAAGTAGCAATGGATTATAACCCAAAGGACAAAATAAATATCCATGAAGCCAGACTGATATAAACAAATGACTGCACAAATAAATAAATGGGAAAAGGAGACAATTCTTCTGTGCAGAAAATTCCAACTAGATACTCTGCCCTTGAGGAGGGGGAGCCTGACGCCCAGCCCTGCATATGGACTGCAGACAGTGCAGCCACTTCTTCCACAGAGACGACAGGGAAGGTAAAAGGGAGCAAATGAATCTACTCGGAGAATAAATGATTAGAAAATGATTTGTGGTCAAGGGGTGTATGCATTTATAATTTTTAATAAATATTGCCAAATTACCCACAGAATTTGAAACCAATACATATTCCCACTAGCTTTTTATTAGTGGCTTTCTGCTCTAGCCCCTTGGCACAATAACATGTTATCTCTTTTTTAAAAAATAATAAACAATCTGGGAGTTGGAAAACGAAATCTCAGCATAGTTTAACTTGCATTTTCATTATTCTGAGTGAGGCTGATCTCATCGGTTTGCACTTCTCAGCTCTCAGTTGCAGAGTTGCTATGGTTGGGATCGGCAGGCTCCTCCAAGGCTCCCTTCCTGAAGGCTTGGCCCCATCCAAAGCTCTCCGGGGGCTGGAGGAACCTTTCTCATGGAGGTTGTAGGAGGAAGTTCTTTCCCTGGGGGCATGGCCTTGCAGGGGATCCAGCCCTGCTGTTTCTTTCTGGACCTCCCGCCCACCTTGAGCTCAGTCTTCTGCTGGATGACAAGCCCCTGCCATGGGGAGCTACCTTTCCACAGACTCAAAGGCAGTGAGGCCAAGCGGCCATGGACTAAGTCCTCCAAAGCTGTGAGGCAAGACAAACCTTTACTCTTCCAACGTTGGCTTGTCTCAGATATCTGCTGTAGCTATGAGAAGCTAAGGCAAGAGTCATTGTCTTAATTTGCTACTGGGCAGTTAGCATTTCTCTTATTGACCTGTGTGACCTATTTAAATATGAGGTACGTCATGCCTTTGACACAAATCACAGTATTTTGCTCATTTGTGCTATAAAGGCTACATAATAAAGAACTTACATTTATTTCCAAATGACCACATCTTGGACCAAATAAAGTAGTTTTTTAGATTAGTAATTAATTCATACCGTTTCATGGGGAATGTGACAATATATTAAGATACAAATATAAACGTGGGAGGACGGGATGTAAGTCAGTGATAAAGCACTTGCCTATCACGTTCAAGGTCCTGGGTTCTGTCTCCAGAACTAAAAAAATAATATATTTATTAAAATATTTAAAACTTTACATTAGGCTTGTTAAAGTTTTAGTGAAAAATATATACAGACAATCCCTGACTAAAGGTGGTTTGGCTTAGGTAGGAGCCATGGCAGAGCAGCATTCCAGTGGGAAAACAGCTCATGGCGGGCAGAAGGCAGCAGAGCAGCGCACTGCTGAGGAAGCAGCGCGAGCCAGAGCAGCAGCCGCCCCCACTTACGGCAGGAAGCGCTCACTCCCAGGCTGGGCCTCGCCATGCTGCAGGCCCAGAGCTACGCCAAGCCAATCTGTGAGCCAACTGAGCACCGCACTTCCTTGACCTCAGCATCCCACACTGAATTAAACCCAGCATGACACACTCAGGATCAACCCACCTGTGAAAAATCCCATCTGCCACCAAGTGAGGCTTTGAGGGGACAGACAGAGGCGAACATCACACAACGTTATGACGCTATCAAGCCACATGCAGTGAGCACCCACCGTACTGTGGATTCTGATTCAGTTCTAGTCCCAGTCTAGTTACACCTTTTTGGGAACCCTGGGTGGCCGCAGCAGCCACAGCTCCTATTCAGCTCTGTCGTCTAAGGAAATCCAGGGACACAGTGCAGTGTGGCGCGCTCTAAGCTGGGATGCTGGGGAGGCACAAACGATCAATGCCTTTCCATTTATAGAGAGCTTGTAAGAACCCCATTCTGGTGTACCCTGAGGAGAACCCGTGTACCCTTCCTGGGCCTGAGCAAGCACCAGGCTGCTGGCGCCCATACGCCCTCTCTATTGCTCTTGGTTCCGAGGTTGGTCAGCGGGAACGACCTGCCTGAGACTCTTGCCAGAGCTTTCCAGAACCATTCCACAGCAGCGCTCCAGGAGCGAGACACCAGAAAGGGACAGAGAGGGAGTGGCGCTTGGTCACTGATGTCAGGCCTCCCACCGCCTTCCCGCTCCCTACCAGCATCCAAGGGTCTCGGAGAAACCCACATGACATTAATCTTGGAGCCGTGGAGGATCAGCTATCCCCTCAGGGAAGAGGCTCTAGGGTTCACATTTTGAAAGTGGGTTTTTGTTGTTCAAAAATGTGTGGTTTATCACAGCCTTAAAAAATGTCCAATGATTGGGATTAGCCCCTCTCTCTTTCCTGTGTGCCTTCAATTAGCTGAATGAAAGCAAACCCGTGGCTTTAGAACCCGAAATAGCTGCAGAAAAGTGACGCAGATTTCAGCGAGATGAAAGAGTGGAACCCAGAAGCCTAATTAAAAGCAACTGAGAAACTACTATTCGATCCAGAGTTTACTCACCTGGAAAAATAAACCAAGAGCTCCGGCGAGGCTTTGCTGGAGGGTTGTGGGAGAGGGGCTGAGATGCTTCACGCGGGTCACAGGAAGGCCCGGCTCGAAGGACACAGAGCCGCACTATTCCTTCACTCTTGGAGTCAGGAGAAGGTCAGCCAGAGAGCCGAGGCCGCACCACGCTGGGACCGCGGGGCAGCAGCCAGCTGTGGGAGGAGAGGCCCTGCGCGGCGAGGGCGACGCCCGCCCAGCCCCTCGTGCTTTGCCCTTTCTACATGTATGTAAATAGGCATGATTAACTAAACACCGTGCGCCAGTTTTCCAGATTTCCTTCCCATCTCAGGCCCCTTCTCCCCGTGCCTCCCCACATCACCTTTCCTAAACTCAGGGCATTTTTATAAAATTCAGCGTATGGATTGTTTTTGATGGCAGGTACTATGGAGGACTTACTGAAAGAATTAGCCTCCTTTACCAAAGGAAAATTTTCTTGGTTTTCAGATAAATCAAAGCCCAAGGTCAGTCAAGAGAGGAAAGAAATAAATGAGCCTCTTTCATACATCGCATATTTTTAACCTACAAATCAGCTCTCCAAGTGGAATGTTGGCAAATAAGAACAGCTTCTGCGATCCCTCTAAATGTAACTGCCATCTTGTCCAAGATTTTATTTGGAGGCAAGAGAAACGACTTAGCCTAATTTTCTTGGCCCTTGACGGCCGGGGGAGATGGCCTTCATTCTTTTCCTTGCCAAGTTTGATATTCATTACCTCGGGAGGGTGGGAGGTGGGAATGTAGAAAGATGTATATGGTGTCTCCGAACAAATGCGGTGCTCTGTTACTGCAGAAACCTGAAATGACAGTGTTGTGTTCAGAACAGCCTGCTCAGGAGGCAGAAGCCGGATGCCTCCCGCTTCGGGAGGTCCCAGTTAGCTCTGCATGGCTTCTGACTGTAAGTGGGGTCAATAGCCTCTGGGGACACCAACCCTGGATAGGAGCCAGTGGGTGCTCCCTGAGGCGGGGGTGTCGGAAGTGGCAGCATGGGAGGAGGCTCCGCTGTCGCTCAGCTCTTGTCTCTTACAGGCTCGGGGGACGTTGTGCACCCCACATTCTGCTGGGCATTGCACGGGCGCTGAAGAGGAAGTCCTGGATCTTTGAATCTTTTCTGTAACGATTCAGCCATCTTAAAGGGACCCATGTATGGAAAAGGAAAATTCGCCATTCAGTCCTGGTTTTCTGTCCAGTCAGTTACACAGCGTTTGTAGGAGGTCACTGATTTGGATGATGTTCCTATGCTGACCTCAGACAGACCAACTCAGCAGGGTATCCCTCGTGTGGAAGGACAGCACCTCGTGGAAGGGCACAGTGCGCGTCGCCCGGCTCTGGCAGCTGAGCTGACTCCGCCAAGACGGTGGCGCTGTGAGCACTCCAGCTGTCTTCTGTCTCACTTTCATTTTCTGTCCCTCCACGCTGCCTGAGCACGAATCGGACCAGATCTACCCGAGCCTGTTCTGGTTCGAAGACCTGCCAGAGCCTAGCATCATTTGTTTTTTTGTTTTGTCTTTTACTCACATAAACTCAGTCAAATTTAAACTTGTCTAGGGTTTTTCTTAAACTTGTCTAGGGGGACGGTCTACCCTCCCCCTCCTCCCTTTCCCTCCTCTCTCCTTTCCCTCCCTTCCTCCCTCCCTCCCTCTCTCCCTCCGTCCGCTCTAAAGATAACCCTCTTTCCTGCTTCTCCTCCTCCTGCCATGGTTTGCATCTGCACCGTCCCCCTGATGTGCAAGTGCTGGACTCCTGTCCTCAGGATGGCTGTGAGGCGGTGTGAGGCCTGGGGGAGGACCTCCAGCGGCTGCGTGTGAGCACTGGCAGAGACCCTGGAAATCCAGCCCCCTCCTTTCTCCTGGCTTCCCACCCTGCATTCCCACCATGATGGACTTTGTCATAGGCCCAAAGCAATGGGCCCAGCTGACCACGGACTGAAACATCCACAGCCACGAGCAGAAACAGACCTTTGCTCTCTACAAGTCGCTGACCCTGGACACGTCATTACAGTGGTGGAAACTTGACCTGTCCACTCAGCTTGCCTGGTCCGTGGCACTTCTCTGCCTGAAACTTATGTCCAGCTTCTAGGGACCATCACTCTCTGCCTCATCCAAGAGGGTCACTGCTCTACTGGACAATTTTTTTGCCTTTGTTTATTTGGACCCCTGAAGGACAGAGATTCCACCCTCTGTGTTTCTTGGCTTCATACCTTATTTTTTCCCCATCATCTCCGATTTCTCATCTCCTTCCCTATACCTCCCCTCGGGCCCAGTCAGTATAAGGCGTTTTGAATATGGCATTAAGTAATCAAGTAAATTAGATTGGTGTGCTTGGTGTACAGGCATACTTTAACTTACACAACTGGCATCATGTTGTAGACTGCTCTCTCTCTTTTATTTCAAACTTTCCCCACACAGCACTACCCTGGGTCAGTCTATCCAGCTTTTTGGGCTCGCATCTCATGATTTCTGATTCCTGCACAGTTTTCCACAGTGCCCACTGTCCACTCTGGCTTCTGCCACTCCTCCCTGTGCATGCCACTGGCTGTGGGAAGGGGTGACCTTCCAAGTAGAGAGGTGGAGTGACAGGAATCGCATGTCCCATAAGAGACAGCTACAGAAAGTAGCAGGCAATGCAGGGGCAACGCTGTCCTGGGTTAAATGTGTAGAGCTGACAGGAGGGCAACTGGGGCCCGTGCGTCCCTCTGACTGTGCTCATGTGGCTCTGGGACTTCCCTTTGCAGCGCACTCCTCCAGTGTGACTGTATGGCTCTTAGGTGGTGATTGGTAAGTGCCTGGGGGTGTCTAGATGGGGAAATGGGGGAGGCCCCATAGGATTGTCTGAGTATGAGAACAAGTGGTAACTTAATAATAATGATTGTGTAATGATAAAAAAACCCGTGGCACCAGGAACAGACAGGCCGAGAGCTTCCTCCTGGGCACACCACTGAGCAGTGTAGTCAACCTTTCTGAGTCTGTTGTCTCTTCTGGAGGATGGGATGGCAAGGATGGAGGGATGACTGTGTGACATGATACGGGCATGGCGGCTTCAAAGGTCTTCTGCATTTAGTAAGGTCACCGCCCAAGGAACTGTTTTCAAGTCAATACCAAGGGGTTAAGGGTCAGCACAAGGGCCACAGCAGCATGTGGAGGCACCCAGGCTTACGGGGATTCAGCAGGTCCCAGCCAGCCACAAAGATAACTCAACTCAAGACACCATGGCTTGCGAAATTCAGACCCTGCATTGCGTGGCTCCATGTAAGCAGCGCCAGGCGTTTCACATCAGACTTAGAAATGCAAGAGATGCTTAAAGACGCAACTGTGAGCACCTGTGTGGGAATAGAAGGCCAGGAGAGGCGCTTCCAGCTCTACCAGGTGCTAACAGTATGATAGAGATGACCTAGGCTCATGGAGCCTGACGTGTTTAATCTCTGGTTGTGCATGGGGAAGTGCGCCAGCCCCTGGCTTAGAGGAGGGGGCACGGAACACATGCACTTACTATGATTTTATAGCAAGTCATGGTTCTCCATAAGTTAAGTGAAACAAAGAAATAAAGAGCCAGGAATCAAAATTTCCCTTCTGCATCTGTGATCTCTGTGTGTGTGTGTGTGTGTGTGTATGTGTGTGTGTGTGTGTGTGTGTGTGTGTATGTGTGTGTGTGAGTGTGTGTGTGTATGTGTGTGTGTGATCTTTCAATAACCTAGTCCATGGGCTAAGAACAGGTAAATCATTCTCAACAAATGGTCATTCATAAAAGTCTCTCTGGAGGCACCTGAGGTTCTCCAAGTCTGACTTTCCACCGCCTGGTAAAAACAACCAAATAAAAAGGAACCAATTTTTAAAGAACTTAAGAGCCCTCCGTGTACCTCTAAATCACCAACTACTGGCCTCTGTTCACAGCTAAATGGCAGGACCTATAATTTAGCTGCAAAACTGTGACATGAAATCTGACCTTGAACACACAGAGCTCCCCTTTCAAACTCTCCAGGCCTCTCGGGCTGCTTTATGGAAACAGCTTGCAAACACAGTCCAGAGCCATGTGAAGCGGGCCCGCGCGCCTCGCCTTCACCCGCCCTCGCTGGGTTTCCTGACCATCACAGCATCATTTCCCACTCAGGGACCTTCTCTTACCATGGTCCTCGAAGAGGAAAGGATCTGCACATTTACTGAGGCACCCACGAAAACACATGGACAAAACAGAGGAAAGAACTTGAAGATGGAAGATAAGGGCTTGGAGTGTTTCCTTCTTTTTAAGACTGAAAGCTGGGTAACTAAATCATTTTCAGCTTCACTTTCCGGAACTTTAAGGAGGGCGATGCTGATACTATTCATCCTCGTAGGGTCATTTGGAGGATTATTTTCAGTATTTCATGCCATTCTGAGTGTTCTGATTTTTCTTGGCCTTCACAGTGAGGTCTTTGTTCTTAGATTCTGGCACCTGTCATGCGAGGACACACCTCTTACTGCACGCCCCCTTGTAGTTGCTGGAGCCCGACCCTTGGAGCTGGTAGTGTGCAGAGTGTTATCCCATAAGCACTCTTCTGTGCTGGCTGTCTCAGGGCCTCTAGACTCACACAAAGGCCTCTTTCCCCAAAAAAGAAATGGATTCCTTGACCAACTCCACAGAGGGTTAAGTGCTAAGACAACCACCTCCAGGTTGCAGGAACTGTAATTGGTCACCAAAGCATTTGTCATTTATATATTGACTTGTAAGAGCTCTTTATATATGAAAGACTATGGTTCTCTACCTGAAATATACATGGTACATATTTCTCTGATTTATGAACTAATATTTTATAAAATTTATCACATGTAAGAAGAGCTATTGATGTAGCTCACAAACTCTGCCTTTGACTGTATTTTTAGAAAGTGCTTTTCAAACACCAAAGTCATATAAGTATTTACTGAAATTTCTACTATTTGGCAAAGTTTTATATTCTTAGAATTTTATCCCTTCAAATCACATAGCATTTATTTTGATATTTAGATTAAAGTAAAACCTCACTTAACATTTTTCCAGATAGCTACTTAGTTTTCTCAGTATACTTAATAATCTTTCCTTTTCTTTATCGTACAAAAATATCACACTTACTGTCTCTTGGAGGATCGTAGACAGTTTTACCTGCTTCTGGATGCTGTTCTTAAGTCTTCTTTTAAGTAGTAGAAGCTTGGCTTAACTATCTAGGACAACACAATGCTGTGGTTTGTGTCTAGTTGTCCCTGCCAAGCCTCATACAATCATGGGGACTTCTAGAGTTTGAGACTGACTCATGACCCACTGGGATTATGGGTAATCCAAAGATTGGATTATGGGTCTGAGTACTGCGGGGATTATGGGTGCACCCTGAGCCAGAGAGCCTGAGGCAGAGAGCCTGAATGTAACATAAGAGGGACACAGAGACAGAGCTCTCTCTGTTGCTGTTGGTCTGTGGCAATTGCTGTTCTGCCACCGTGGACTGCTGCTCTCTGCCAGGTGCCCCTCAGCCTTGGTGCCGGCCGAGTGTGTACCGAAGCTTCCAGTAACTGTGAGCTAAATCACCCTTTCCTTCCTTCATTTTGGGTGTCAGGTATATGTCTCAGCAACAAGAGAAGAGTAACTGAGTCACACACATTCTGGTAAAGTGGTAATGATAAGTTCTCATTGTTTTCGGTCTTCCTCATTATTCTGCCCCGGTTACTCCTCCACCTGAACTTGGGCTGCAGCTCTGATGCAGCAACATGAGCTCCCTGCTCATGTACTCAACTCTCATTTGGCCACTTAGTAAAGCTTTTAAGGTTTTCCTTACTAAATATATACGCTCTACACCACCTCTTTGTTTGTGTTTTTAGAGATGAAAGTTTTGCTCTGCCGCCGAGGGTAGTCTCAGGCTTCTGGGCCCAAGTCAGCCTTCTGCCTCAGCCTCCCAAGTAGTCGGAACTCCAGGCTTGCACCACCCTGCCGAGCTCCTTTCAGGTGTAATTCCTGGACATTTCCTGTGTTCTGGAGCTATAATGTGCAGCTTTGCAATCTTGTCTATCGCTTGCAGCATATTTGTGTTCTATTACTTTCCATAAGCACTGGAAGCCTCACTCCTTTTGTTAAATAGCTCTAAAGTACTGTAGTCACTGCCTCACTACCTTCTTATGTCTGTGAATAACTCTGAACTTTTCTACTGAGGATGCCCAAGTGAGGCCAGGTTAGCAGTGTTTATGGCTCTCTTATCATTCTCTTGTATCTTAATAAAAGTAAATAGTTACAGGAAGTTTGGTGGCATCATGAGCTTCTTTTTCTTGACCTCAATGAAATTTTTCTTATTAGGTATAGTGCTGGCTGTTGGCTTAAAGCAGCTGTTCCTTACTGTACAATAGAAGCATCCGGTGAAGGCTGCCATTAGGGGCAGATGCCGGTGACGCCAGAGGCCTTGCGCCTATATATTGCCATCATCACTAGGAGCCGACTGTGCCAATCTACTCTGATCCTAAGACACAAATGGATTCATTGCCACCCATCAGCCTTAATTTCCAGAATGTTCCTTGCCTTGTCCTGAGTTTGTGCACTGATATTCAACTACAGAATTAACACTGAGATCTATGCACAGATTTTCTTCCATTTCTCCTATTTTCTATTTGCTCTAAAATTATTTATGATTATCCCTTAAAAGTTTAAGAAGACTTTCCCAAAAACCAATTGGTTAGTAGGACTTTCTGGTGCTATTTTTTTGACAGTTTTTTATTGTCTTCCATGGCATCTGTGTGTTCTGACTTTTTACATCTCTTTCTTCTCCAATTATATTACAATTTTCATTTTGTTGATATAGCCACTCAAAATAGATTTTTTTTTGTCAGAATATAACTTTCAAAGGGTAAACATTTGCCTCAGCATCTTTGTTCATAGACGGCTCAGTCAGTTTGGTCTGCTATAGCAAACTGCCATAGATAGATAGTTTATGAGCAATAGGAATTTATTTTGCACTGTGCTGGAGGCTGGGAAGACCAAGACCAAGGGGCCAGCAGGACCAATGTCTGGCAAGGGCCATGGGTGAGGTTTGCTGACAGCCTTCTCACTGTGTCCTCCCCGGGCAGCAGAAAGTGCTGGGTCTCATCTTTCTCCCTCTCCTTCTCTCTTTCTCTTTCTCTCTGTCTCTGTCTCTGTCTCTGTCTCTCTGTCTCTCTGTCTCTCTCTGTCTCTGTCTCTCTCTCTCTCTCTCTCTCTCTCTCACACACACACACACACAGTGGTAGTTTCATTTCTTGAAAGCAATTATTTCCTATCTGCAAGACCTTTAAGTGCAGATTCTATAAAAGCAGTGTTCAGTCTGAGTCAATAATTTTAGCCTTTTCTGCGCTAAAATTTGTTGAAAGCTAAAGCTGTCTCTCCTCTGGGGACAGGAGCTGCATGCACATACTGTGCATACCCAGTGATGCCTCGAACTTCAGGGAACTCCCAGCCTCTTAGAAGCTGACCTCCACCCATTCCAATGAGCAATGAACTAGGGTTCTTCCAACCCTTTGATTCTGGGATTCTGAGAAAGTTATTTTGTATCATGGAGCCTGAGAAGAATCTTTCCCACAATCTCTTGTGACTTTATTATGCCACAGGCTACATGTAGAAGATATGGGTGTGAGGATGACCATGCCATAGCTGAACACTGGTGGCCTTGGATTCAAGGTAGAAAGATCAGTGTTAGAAACAACCTTGGAGGTGGGGAGGGGCGCATGATGAACCGCCCCGCTGCCCATGAGAGCCCACCAGCACAGCCTCTTGAGCTGCACACCTGTGTGGCTACACACTTGTGAAGGGGGAGTTCTGCCTTGTGAGTGAGCGAAGTGGAACTAATCACCAGGACAAGAGAGGGTCTTAAAACAGTTCAATTCAAGAAAAGAAAAATAAACATCAGGATCAGTCCCAGCCGGGGGCAAGGGCTTTGGTGTATGGTTGTCTGTGGACCATAGCCAAAGCTAGCCCTCTGTCCACCACCTGGCTGATAGGGAATGCCTGAGCTCGGAGTAGGGCTCCATGGATCCCACATCTGGATGCATCTGGCCCTGCGTTTGCTCACAAGCATCACAATAATAGTCATCATAGTTATTACTATTATTATTATTATTATTATTATTATTATTATTATTATTACTGTTATGCCTCTCAAAATCAGGGGCCTTCACATATGCAGTGGGAGCAGATACTTCACCTGTCATGAGGGTCTTGGGCAGAGCCTAAGGCCGCCATGCTGTGTGTGGTCTGCTGTGCTCACCACCATGGGTCTTTTCCCCTTGAATCAGGACAGTGTCTGTGCTCTGAAGAGAGCACGCATCCTCCAGAATCTCTTAGGGATCCCAACATGCAGAGATCTTTCTTCCCCTTATTATTCCAATAAAGAAGAGAGAACTGACGCGCCATTCCCTGAAGGAGAGCGTGCTGGGAATAGCCCTGAGGTCTCTGGTGTTGGCTTGGAATTAAATCAGTCTCTGAACCTGACATTCAAGCAGCCCTTTTGTGGACTGTTTGATCCCCTCTAATTCTCTAATGTGTGTCTCAGAATATTTTGGACTTGGCTTTATTTTCTTAAGCTAGTAAAAGACCTCCTTATGTTTCCATTCATTTTATTTTAACAGCATTTTTTTCTTTTAATGAAGTTTTTTTTCTGGAGCTATTTTCATGCAAAGGAAGTGCGGTATAGCATTTGGAGTTGGCTATGTGTCTGTGGTTCACTTTCTGACGTGGAGAATAGCTGCAAATAAGAAAGTCCTGCTGGCCCATTGACAGGCAAAGCTCACACAGTGAGATGTCAGGTGAGGTGCTGTGGTCTCAGAGGTCCCTAATCTCTCTCCCCAAAGAATGTCCATCTAGGATGTCTGACTCCCTTCACAGAAGCTGCATAAAATCTTGCAATTCTCCAACATAGCGTTTAACAGCCACAATAACATGGCATGGTGCAACACCATGGCAGGAGCTTGAGAGTCAATCACAAAAGCAGGATCTTCCCAAGGCCTGGCCACTATGACAGAACACTCAGGACTGGGTAATTTATAATGAGCAGAGATTTATTTTCCCATGGTTCTGGAGGCTGAGAAGTCCTCAGTCAAGGCCCTGACACCTGCAAAAGGCCCTGTGTCATCAAACAGCAGAGGACAAAGAGGCAGAGGTCAATGAGCCAAGCGTACCCTTTCCGAACAGCCCAGACCCACCTATGAGGGCTGGGCCCTCAGAGTCTAATCACCTGCCAATGTCCCCCTCTGAAGGGAACACTGAGAACATAGCAGCCAGTTTTGCAGGTGAAAGTCTTTGCAGCCAGAGTCCCCATTGAGAAGAAACCCATAGAGGGTCAAAGCTTTCCTCTTCCTGCCTTTAATTCTGCATAATTTTTTCAACAAGGGACTCTGTGTATGTTGAAGACAGTCCTGGGTCTGAACCAAGCTGAGCTCCTTCATTTGGTCCTTGCACCTTGTAGGAAGAAAATGTGTGGTCGCTGATGGCAGTGGTGATGGCCCGAATACGTGAGGATGAGCTGGGAAGTATAGGTGCCACTTCCAGACCTGAGCATGACACACACATTGCAGAACCTGTTGTCTTGATGGTGGGGGATTCTGGGAAAGGAAGAAGAGGATGGTGTTCCTGGCTGGTACCTCTGGAAGCTAACTCTGGGATGGCGAGTCCCCAAGGATGGAGTGCCAGGCAAAGAGCAGCTGGGCTCTGGAGAGAGGCTGGGCTATAGAGCTGGTGCAGGGTGAGTCCCAGGCAACCTGCAGAGAGCTCTGGAGCTGCATAGTCCACAGAGGCACCCTGTGACCCACCCTTGGAAGAAGTGCAATCCCTGCCCCAGTGGTTCTCAGGCCCAAGGCAGGGTTCTCAGCCAGGGTGGTTTTGCCCCTAGGGACACTGGGAAATGTTCATAAATGTTTTGGGTGCTTGTAATTGCCTTGAGGGCATCCAGTGGGTGGAGCTAGGGATGTGGCTGCACATTCTATGGTGGCCTTCTGCAACCAAACATGAGTGTCTCCATATGTTAATCATGTGAGGCTGAGAAACCTGGCCCAGTGCTGAGAGGCCAGGGGCTGTGCTGTCTGCAGACTTGTATTCGGTTGTAGTAACAGAAGGATGCCTAAGGCATGTGTCATGTGGACTCTAGGGGCCTTTGGGACAGCCTTGCATGGGAGGCTCTCACTGCCTCACAGAGGCGGAGGGAAACACTTCTCCGTGAATATGGGGGAGGCCTTCAAGAGGAGGCTAGTAGAAGGCACTGCAGCTGCAGTGGCTGAAGCATCAGAAGAGGACAGAGTACACTCACCCTTCTCCATGTCCCACTGTTGATCTGGGTGGCTAATTGGCAGCACTACTGTGTCTTGCATGTCTGCACTGTGGGGGTCTCAGGTCTTTCCTTCTCCGCTTTGGCCCCACGTCACATACTGACCTGACTTCTGTGAGCACAGCTCAGCATTGTCCCTCCATGGCTCCACAGCTGACCAGGAGGGATTCCCTGCCCTGGAGTCTCTAGCAGTGGTCGAAGGAGAGGCTTTGCTGTAGGTCAATGTGTGGCATGGGGCCTGCTCAAGAGGTGCATGTGAGGCCTCCAGCCTTGTTGACCTCTAAGGTGCTGTTCTGTGGCTTACATCTACAATATCCCCCAAAGCTTTGTGTACTTCCAGATAGAGCATTTGGGAGGGGTGACTAGATCATGGGTATGTGATACTAGATCATGGGGAATAATAAGTGGAATAATGAATAGATTAGCCTGGTTTGGCTAATGTGGTTAATAAATTTATTAAAAACAGAGCACCCACCAGGGGTGAGTGGCACCAACCAATGGGCTTGTAGCCTGAATGGAATGAAAAAGGAAAGGGAGGCTCAGTGCTTGCTGCCTCCTGCCTGCCTTGCCACGGACTGTTTCTCTTCTGCCATGCCCTTCTGCCATGCCACCTACTTTGGAGCCAGCTGCCTTATGGGCTGAAAATTCTACAAACTGTGAGATAAAATGTATCTTTCCTCATCTAATTTGTTGATATTGGTACCTTGCCCTAGCAATAAGCACATAATTAAGATAGGTGCTACTTTCACGTTGTTATGGACTAGATGGCTTGGCCTATCTGCAGGACTTGGTGGATCTGATAGAACTCAATCTGGCTTTGTGGTTGTTTAATATATAGCTATGGTGTTTTGTCTCTACCAGAGAATAGTAGCTTACCAAAGGTTTTTTTTATTTTTATTTTTTAATTCTTTGGTACTTGGAGTTGAACTCAAGAGCTTGTGCTTGCCAGGCAGTCACCAGAAAGTGTCTTCCATAAAGTGTGTAATTTACCTTTTCATATGGCATAGTCAGGTCTAAAGCTCTCAGCAGCTATGTAGTATTTCCCCCTTTGCAGCATGTCATAAATTGAACGTGATGTGCATTCCCATATAGACACTTCCAATGCCACTAAATCTGCTAGTTTCTATAGTCATTCGAAGATGACACACAAGGGGCCGGTGATATGGCTCAGGGGTCTAAAGTGCTTGCTTTGGCAAGCTTAGGCAACCGCAGGGACGATGGTTCGATCCCCGGCACCACATGCTGCACCAGCTCCACCCCCAGTGCAGGCTGAGGCGGCCATAAATTTGATGAATAAATAAATAAAGTTTAAAAAAAAAGATGACACACGAAATTCAAGTAGATCCAGTTGTGTCCCCCTAGAAGTATATGTCCAAGAACTAATCCTTCCTAAGGTGATTGTTAACTCTTTTAGAAATAGAGTTTATGGGGAAATAATGAAATTCAAGATCTTTAGACGAGGTCATTCTGGAGTTAGTGTGAGCACTACATTCAGTGACAAGTGTCTTTAGGAAGCAGAGGAGATTTAAAACACCAAGAAATACACAGGAAAAGAAGTACTGGAAGGAGAGGCAGAGACTGGAAAAGTACTGCCACAAATCAAGAGATATCGGATGTGGGAAGGAAGAATTTTCTCTAGAGGGCCTAGAGGGAGTAGCCTTGCTGACACCTCGATTTTAAGCTCTCCATAATTGTAGAGAACAGCTGGCTGTGCTAGTGCGTAGTTGGTGGGGTAATTTATTGCAGCAGTGCTAACAGATACCATGTGGACGATCCCCACCTTAAATGATTTGGCAAATGATTTTCCTGCTTTCCAGTGGTGTGAAGATGATAAACATTTAGTAGAAACTGAATTTAAAATTTTGAATTTGGGTCTCATTCCCAAGTTGGGAATATGTGGTCCAATATTTTCCCTTGATGCTGGGCAGACCACAGCTCCCATTCACCTTGGAGAAAACGAAGGGACACAAGTGGCACCTCGCAGTGCACTGTGGTCGAGAAGCGATGGCCAACAGATTTGGCATATTGAGTACAGTCGACTTACAATAAATTTATCAGGACATAACATCATCGTAAGGCAAGGAGCGCTTATATTTAGCATTTGGGTCAGATATGGAACATGCTTTCTCTTAAAACCTCTCAGGAATTATACCTTCATGGTTGGAGAAATAAGAAGCGATTCCATGCTATTAATTTTGTAAGGGTGCCCAGATCTCCAGATCCCTAAAAGTTTTTTTGGACATAACAGCCCTACATCATGGAGTCTGTCACTCACTTCATAGAGTACATATGACTGGACCTAGCCCCAGTAGAGTTTCTGTGTCACGCTTAGGAGCTCCAAGTAGCAGCGCAGTCATCAATATAGCGTGATGTCTTGCAGATGTCCAGATGGTCCCAGTCTCCCTAAATTGAGTTATCACAGGAGCAGATGAGCTGTCATAGCTTTGGGGCAGAACTGCACAGGTACAGTGCTGTCTGTTCCAGATGAATGCAGATTGCTCCTGAACTTTCGTTAAGGATGGAAAAGATGATCAATGTCTGCATTGTTCCCCGGCTTTTGCATAAGCTACCACATCTGGCACAGCAACTGCAATTGAGGCATTGACTCTGCAGTAGCCCACTGCCAACCAAGAAAGTCTGTGTTCTTCTGCAGAGAAAGAGCTGGTGGGTTGAATGGATGTCTGACTCAGGTTTACCAGTCCCGTGTCTTTTAGGTTGTGAAGCCTTCATCGCTACCATTCCCCGGTCGCCCTGTCACTTATTATTTACTCTCTGCAGTCTCAAACTTCCACATGGCTTTTCCCTTCCGATAGCTACCAATGAAGCAACGGGAGCATTGTGAAATGATGAAATAGGTCCCTTGCAATACTCTATTCAGGGATGGAAAAGATGACTTGTCTGTGGAGCAAGGACTGAGTGGAAGCCAGGCCTGGCCCAGGGCTTCATTTGTCACCCGTTCTATTGATAAGGGAGGAGGGGAGCATAATGACATTTGGGATCCTTGGATTTTAGCATCATCTAGGACCTTGTTGCTTTGTCTAGGTATTTGGGTGTTCTCATTTCTGCAGTGTTCACTTATCTAAATTAATAGCCATAGGCTGCTTTGAAGAGAGATGGGGACTCTATCATCTGTGCCTGTCATGATGCTACACGTCTTTGTCCTGATGACCTGGTCCTTTCTCAGCCTACGGGGTATGAATGAGTTCCAGTCTGAAAGTGGGCAATGAGGTCTTGACAGCTATTCTCAGAGTTTTGCTTGGACATTTTGCTCTCTGTTGGTTCAACACTGAGCGATGAATCTTCTTATATCATGTGCCTCGTTCTTGCCTCAGCAATACTGTGTTCTCACGTTACCTGCGTAGTTCTAGGTAGGACACACCTTCTGGCTGCCTTCACACTCATTACTCCTTGACTGTACTTGGTGCTGAGACACCCTCACCTGGTGCCTGTTGTCCCTGGAATAATTTCCCCAGTGTTCCTAGGGAGCCGAGGTCTGGGAATGCTTCAATTCTCGTGTTTCCCCTGCCTGCTGCCTGAGACTCTGGGTCCTTTCTTCTACCATGCACTGTGACCATTTGCAGTTTTCTACTTCACTTGGTGTGGCCCATTGTCTTCTCAGTTTCCAATAGCTAGCTAGTGTTATGCCCAGGGGCCTGGACAGGCCAGCAAGTCTTCCATCCTGACAGAGTTCTCTCATCGCCAGTCTTTCTTATCTAACTTTGGATCCAACTCCCTCAGCATCCTGTCCTGTAGGCGTTTTCCCAGTGCCTGCTCCTATTTGGCTGGGTCTTGAGGATGGACACACCTGCTCCCAGGCATGTTGTGACTTAAGCCTAACAAGTGACTTGGGATGGCCAGAGAGGCAGTGAAGAAAGATGCAGGGCAGACAGTGCTGTTTCAGGAAGGAGAGGGCTCTGAATTGACAACACAGAAGCGCGGACCACTAGCCTCTCACAGAGCAAGTGAGCTTCTCCAGGTAGCCCAAAGGATTCAAAGAAATATGGGGGCTCAAGCTTTCCAAGGGACCCATTCCGCTGTCACCACTTACTACTCAGAGTCCCTTTCCTTCCCAGGCAGCTTCTTGAGGCTGGCCGAGCGCATCTTCCGGGACTGAGGCTTCTGTGCTCTTTGGTCTTGCTCGGCTTGCACCCTAATGGGACACTCAGCTTCCTGCCTTTCCGCTGTATGGCTTTGCCACTGCCACGCAGCTTCTGGCTCTCCCACCTAGCCCAGCTGCTTTCCAAAGCCTCTACCTCTAGCTGCCATCTTTTTTTCCATTGTTATGATTTCTAACCTCTGCAAATGTCACAGCACTTGGTATGTTGAACACTTTTGGGTATACCTGTCACTCTGATGGCCCTGTCACCTCTCCTCCTCCAACTAATGATGGGGCTCCTTTGCCAACAGCTGCACCCCACTTAGTGTATGTTTCCTCAAATAATCCCTGAAACCAACAGCTGCACACTGTATGCTTGGGAGGCAGACTCAGAGGGGAAGAACAGCACACAGGGCCTCTGGGGTGCCTCAAGAAGACACTGCAGCCTGGAGGAGGGAGGCAGGCCCGGGGAGGGGGAATGAAGGTCTTGGTCCATCCTCGGAAGCTGGGGGGCAGGAATGTCCTGCAGAGATTTCCCAAGTGGAGCACCCCACGCTGACCAGCCATTCAGTATAGGACAGGAACCTGGGTGAAGTGTGGCTCTCGTCAGCCATGAGGAACTGTCTGGGAGGGATGACACTGAGCTGTGCGCCAGCTCACCAAGAGTACCAGCCGGCCTGGACAGCTCCACGGAGAGCCAAGCTGCAGCAAGGGCCAGTTCACTAGAGGAGCATCTATCATAGTAGGCTGTTGTGTCCTGCTGGCTTTTATTAACTGATATTTAGTTATGAAGAGCCAGATCTGCCTAGGCACTTAGGACCAAGGACCCATGGTCTCATGTTATTGAATGACAATGCACACTCTGAGAACTGCCTCATTAGGCAATTCTGCCACTATATGAACATCCTAGTGTACTTGCGCAAACTAACACCTGTGATGTCACTAGAGAGTGCAGTTTTATGGGGCCACTGTTATAGGTGTGATCTGCCCTTGACCAACGCATCACAACCTACATGACCTGCCACTTCAGAGCGACTAGCAACTACATTTCACCTTGGCAGAGACAAAAGGAGCACCTGAAAGTACCCTTCTTTCTTTCTTTCTTTCTTTCTTTCTTTCTTTGATTCTTTCATGTATTTAGTGCACGGTCTACAGGGTCTCACTACACAGCTTGGACCTGTAGTGATCCTCTGGTTTTCAGTCTCCAGAGTGCTGGGATTACAGGTATGCACCACCATGCCCAGTCTCAAATTGTCTTCCTAGCACACCCTGGGAGTGGGGCCATCTCAGCACACCAAGGAACAAACCCCAGTCCCTGGGTCTGTCTAAGCAGGTGTTTTAATCCCTGAGCTATCTGGAAGGCCCTATTTCCCTACTTTCAATGAACTTGAAGACTGAATTTTGGCAAGAAATCATCTTTTTCTCCTCCCTTACGCAAATTCTGTGGCAGGCTGCCTAACGAGAACACACTTTTGCACATTTCTCAAATGCTTTTTTGGCTCCAGCGTTGGCAATATACAGCTGGGCTGTGGCAATAAAAAGCCTGGCACACTACCCATCATGCTCCCCTGAGCCCCGGGGAGAAGCACATCCTATGGTCACCAGTGTTACTGGTGGATGGTCAGCACAGAGCAGCAGACCACATCACCCACAAGGTTCTGATGGGGCCCCAAAGGCATTGTGCGGCAAGGGGCTGGGGGGAGTGGTTTTGTGTCTTCTGCAGAATTTGTCAGCTCAGTTATACTCTGCTTAGATAAATCATAAGTCTGGGCTTTGTTCCCTCAATGTTCTCTGGCTAAGATGGAAAAAAGTGGGCAGAATCTAGCCCAGAGTGCAAGTTAAAGTGCAGACAGGAGTCCCACACTCAACCAAATCTTTGCTGCTTGATTTATAGACTTTGCGCTGCAGGTCAACAGAAAGACTTTTATTTTAATCCCACAGAAGTGTCCAGGTCTCGAGCTTATCTAATATAACTTTTGCTAGTTGGCCAAGTAGCAAAATTCTGAAAAGTTTTGCCATTGATGTGAAGGCAAGGATTATACACAGCATTAGCAACAGTGTCACGATTCCCCCACCTGCCCGGAGTGCATGTCCTGAGTCACAGAGGAGGCAATGGTCCCGCTGGCAACAGAGCTCTCACTGTGCAGGCAAGCCTGATTTTGGAAACAGATCTCTTGGAAGGCCTGTGTGAGTCATGCCTTGGTGTTGGGCTGCTCTGGAACTCATTGAACTTGGTGCTTGACACACTTCAGTGGGACAGTTTTGTTTGGTACTCAGAACACAAGCGAGAACAAGTCAGTGTCTATTGTCTCCTGATTCACTACTGTTCCCTGCCAAAACAGTTTGTTTGCTACTAGTTGTTTTGGATATTTCTAGCACCTGGTAGAACCAATGGCAAGAATGGAGATAGTGATGTACATTTTTTTGTTTACTTTAAAAAATTAATTATTATTATTATTCAATTGTACACATTTATGGGGCATAGTTTGCTGTTTTGATATATGTATAAAATATATAATGATCATATCAGAGAAGTAAGCACTTATATCCTCAATTATTTTTAAAAGTCCTTGATAACACATGACAATTGCACATATTTAGGAGGTTAAGTGTGACATTCAGTATGTATTCATCTGATCAGGGTAATGAACATTTTCATCTTCTTTTCAGTACTTTATGTTTGGAGTCTTCTAGTTCCTCTCTTCCAATCATTCATAAAATATAGAATATTATGAGCTACATGCCATATTTCTTTCACTCTTCCTGGGCCTAATCTGGTCAGAAATTTGCATAACTAATGCAGGCCAGATGAAAGCCGGACCCCTTTCATCTCCTAGCAACCTCTATCTCTTATTAAGTACTAAAATCAAAACAATGCTGTTTAGTGAAGATATAAATATCTACTATATTGAGTGACTAATTATTCTACCAGTGATGATTTGCTTTATTACATTGATTCAGGTTCTAACTCAGTTGGAGGAGCTTTTCACTCTAAACAACCTTTTCTTGTGCATCTGGTGGAAGTCAAAATGATTCTTTCTGCCCCAAACGGGCCTTTCCTTGGTTGTTGTCCCACGGTGGTCCTCACCCAGTGAGAGACACAGAAGGGGTCTCTGGTTGGGACTCAGGCTTGTTCTTTGTCACCAGGCTGGAGAGTAGGAGAGAACGAGACTGAGGATTCTGCAGAGATGATTGCTGAATGGTGGGGTAATCTTTGTAGCTGTGCCCAGATTCTATACAATGGTGCTTTTTAGAGATAGGAAAATAAATAAGGAAGAAATGAATATATCAGAGGAGATAGCATCAGCGCTGGAGGGCTTGATGCAAACAATAGACGCGCAGGAACTCTCTGGTAAGTCCCAGACTGGGAACCCAGGTAGAGATTGAAGGGCTGTTTTGCTGGTCTTTTGATTTTAAGGAATGATATGACAAAAGAATCTTTCAGTACTTTAATGCACTTTTCCTGTCTTTAATTTCCTTTCATGGGTTTCTCCTTCAACTTTATATCTTGGGTTCAATTTTTTTTTTTTTTTTTTTATGAGAAATGATTTTAGAATTACAGCTCAGGAATGGAGGGGGTTTCCCTGTATTTTATCTCTGAATCAAATGGATGTCAGCAACTGATATGGTTTGGAACTCTTTCTGCCACTCTCTAACTTCTTAACACATGGAGCCTGAAGTTCTGAACCTAGGAGCTGTCATGTCCCAGCAGTTTTTCCGTGGCCTGTTTTTCCATTTCCATGAAATTAAATCATTGAAGTAATATTTGATTGAACAGGCGTGTTCCTGAGAAGACACCACACTACCTCTGCTTGTCCCATAGGTGGCGCTGACTGTGGGCTTTGGCTTAGCAGTGGCCCAGGAGGGCCCAAGAGCCTGTAGGCAGCATCTTAGGTGATCTGCAGGATGAAAATAATAAATCTCCAGCTTATCCCACATGTTGGCTTTGCTCTCATTTTTGAAATTCCTCCTCCTCTACAGTGACCTGTCCTTGTGCTTTTTTTCTTAAGGCCCATGTTTTATTACTGGTCTTTTTCCTCAAAATACACAGGCCAGAGGTTTACCAATCCACAGCAATTTGCTCAGCTCCTAGTATTTTCCTAGTACTGTTGTGTGTGTGTGTGTGCGCGCACTCGCGTGTGATGTGGTGAGTGGCTATCCAGGGTAAAACACAATAGAACACAATGGTAATACATCATTATCTTTTTCTTGCAAGAACTTACAATTTAGTGGGTAGACAAGATGGCTGCATTAAAGCAAACAACTAGAGGGAAAACATTGAGAAGAGAGAGTAACAAAAAGCATAGAAGTGACAATAAGAATTTCTTGTGCAATTGTTAATGAATTGCCAGGCATTGTATGAGCACAGAGCATACAATATTCTGTTATAATCTTTCTATAAACTTACAAGTGAGGAACTATGATTAGGTCAAGTTTGTAGGTAGAACAATGAAGGCTTTAAAATGCTGTGAACGCCTGCTAATAAGTTTGTAATCACTGCCATGTCCTTGCTATAGATAGAGCAGAATCTCAGAGTAGGTTCAAGGAAAAAGGACCCATGTGAGCTGTGCTGGTCTTGGAAAGCTACACAGAGTCTAGAGTGACAGAGGCCAGGTGCTTCTGGCGGTAGGCAGTTGGTGGAATAAGTGTTAGGACAAGGCACAGCAAGTTCAGGACAGGTTGTCAAGTCCAGGGCTTAGGAGCAGGACAGAGGCCGAGATGTGGAGCTTGATATGGCAGGTGTTGGGCTCCAAATCCCGTAGAAGGCACTGGCTGTGGGCTCTGGCTTAGCAATGGCGCAGGAGGGCCCCAGAGCCTGTAGGTAGCATCTTAGGTGACCTGCAGGATGAAAATATAATACATCTTCAGTTCATCCCATGTGTTGGCTTTGCTCTCATTTTTGAAATTCCTCCTCTTTTACAGTAACTTTAACTACACTCATTTTTGTGAATGATGACTCTGGAGTCAGAACTCAGAAAGATCAGAGAAAAGAGACATCTGGAGATGTCACCAACAGGGCCAGGGACAGATTCTTTATGAAGAAAGGGAAAAAGTAAAAGATGTCCCCATAGGCCTGCTCTGGGTGTCTGGGATTGCATTTTTTGCTGACAGAATTAGGACAAGGAGCCAGTTTGGGAGAGGATGAGCTCAGTTTTGGATCCTTGAACCATGACATCAGCAGAGCTAGAGGAAGCCGTCCAGGTGGCAGCCCAGGGCAGCATGAGAGGTCAAGGCTGACGATGCGCTCACACTGTTTTCTTCTTCTTTATTCCCAAGAAGTTTCATACCATCACTCTCACACCTATTTTTCTCATCTTGCTGTTAAATATTCCTACCAGATTTTTCTAGAACCCTTTAGGCACTTTGTAAATCCCAACACTCTTCTAGTTCTGCCCTCCCTCCTGGGAAAGGACTGCTGACTCCCAGCCAGAGTGTCTCTCCTCAGCAGCCACAGACTCCTTTGGTGCTCTGGGAATGTGGCTCATTACAGATTGTCTGTTCAAACCCTGCTATCTGCACAGAGGGGACTCTGACTTCAGTCGAGTCTGTGATGAGGCACTATCCAGCAGGGTCGGCTGCCAAAACCCAAGAAGAAATATATAGTGACAATTTCCCTTCACAGATAATATCATGTGTGTGGCTGGCTGCTGACTGGAAATGTGGATCCTGTCAGGCCCACTGAACTCACTCTGAAAACACGGCGGCAATGTGTGACTGCGTAGGCTGGTGCTGGCCAGCGGCTGGGACCCAGGAGCTATGTTGATGGGAGCTGTGGATGCACTGACTGGAATGTGGACCCTGTCAGAAACACTTCATCCATTCAGTCTATAGCCCTAAGAGGTCTGCAAGGCTCTATGAAAGTCTCTCAATGCTGAGACACTGTAAACACACTTTCTGTGTCCCATGGCTCACCACTGTGCCCTCGAGCTCAGTCAAAGCAAATTCTACTTCTGGACATGGGCTAGAGAGGCATAATGTGGAGCAGAAATAATTGGAGGCCGTAATTTTAGCCAAGGCTCCTCCATTGGACCTCGAGAGATCAGATCAAACCAAAATGAAGGCTAGTAGAGTGTAACTGAATTGAAACTTTAAGGAAGCAGATAAATCCCCAAGCAGACTGACTTTTTTTTTTTTCTGAATATAGGGGATTTCGATCTGTCCAAGTCAGCATATATGGAATGCTCTTCTACTCTAATGATTATTGAAAAAAATAGCTTGATATAACCTGATATCAACCAACCAGTTTTTTTATATATACTATTCTGTTCCTTTGTTCTTACCTTAAAATATCCAGTATGCTATGACTACAGTGGGTGGGAGTTCTCTTCCTACTTTGTAGAATGAAGGGTGCTCAACTTCATGAACCTCCAATAAAAGCCAATTAGAGCTAGAACTAGCTTGAGATTTTGTCTCAGTACAGGTAGGTTTCATGAGACAACTTGGGTTGGAGGTGAGGGTAGGATGGCCTCTGTGGGGAAAGCTCACTGCCAAGACATGGTGGAGGCCACACAACTTCTTGACACAGTTGAATTTTTCTAATCCCAGGAGGACAACAGATTCCTGAAGCTGGGAGGAGCCCTGGAGCTCATCCCACCTACCATCTCCTCAGAAGGCCAAATTCTGAAGCTCAGGTGGATTTTGCATCTTGTCCTAGGAGGAGTGGAAGAAGGAACTGTGTCCCAAGTCTCTGAAGTCCCTGCTCTACCTGCAAATACTTTCTAAAAAAATCTTTTCAAAAAATCAGGAAGCGAGGTTAATTATTGACTGGAAGTGATAATTGCTCGATGAGATAGAACTTGATATTTCTTGGAGGTTCCAGGCCTGCCCAGCTCCCATCCTGCACAGTGTGTATTGTTTGTTCTAACAAACATGAAGCAGGATTTCAGGAAGTGGTGCAAACTTAGTGAGCATTGCATTCATCAAGGCACAGTGTAGCTCCAGGCTGGAAGAGAGGGGCCATTCACAGGAAGTCTCTAATTACTTTTCTTCTTATCTGTAAGATCAGAGCATTAGACTATGTGAACTCTCAAGTTGGCCCTAGCCCTTCAAGGTCAGTGAGGACTCAGGACATAAGAGAACCTGTGCTGTAACATCCTATAACCCAGTGGTTTCCCAAATTTTCTGTTCAAGGGGATTATGGGACCACAGAGGAAAGGGATAGATGAAGTATAGTGTGCCTAAGGAGAGTCACCTAGAGAGAAAACATTGTCTCAGGCTTTCACAGAGAGCAAACTGGTCAAGCAATGGCTGTGACTCATTCAGATGGCTGACACTGACAACAGTTCTACAAAGCACTGTATATGGTTCCAAAGTAAATCCTGAGGGGATTTGACTGACCTTGAGAGATACAAAAGTTACATGTTTTGCTATACAGGTCATGCTTAAACTTGCCCTTAACTATTCAGCAGAAAAGTTTAACCACAAGGCATAAAACGGAAAACTAGATTAGAATGTTGAGCTGTAAAAGACTTAAATCAACAGCTTCTAACATTGCCAGTTTTACCAATAATCCACTGTGATTATCGAA
>PVKN010002131.1:0-44680 GCA_004027915.1 Capromys pilorides
TTCTCATTTCCAAAGACATTGTCCATACCACCTGTCCCCTGGTCACTTGTGTCCTTTACTTGTTGACCTGTTCATTGTCCATCTCTTCAACAAGAATGTCAACATGTTGGAAGTATTCAGTACCCAGCCAAAAGCGTTTCTCCTGCCCCCTTCGGTCCTCTTCCCATTTCTGGGGGCTTCCGTGAGTGCATCCCAGTGCCCCAGTACATAGCAGGCTAGGTCAATAGTAAACATATAAAAGGAGGGGTGCAGAGCACCACATACAGTCTGGGGGTGAGAGCATCAGGAAGTCCCTGTGGAGGATGGGGCAACTAAGATGGGTTTGAGGAGGGGTGGCTGGAGTGGGAGCCCAGCCTGACAAAGGCAAGGAGGCTAGGATCTATAGAGGTTGCACTGGGAGCTCCACCTTCGTGAGCATCCACCAAAAGCTCTCCTGTCCCCACAGCTGGGGCCCCCCACCTTGCCCCCTTCACGGAGCCGCTGGTAGAAGCCACTGTCATGGTGTATGCCACCATCACCTCGCAGCTGCTGCCCACCCCAGCCAAGTCTCACTACACCTTCAACCTGAGGGACCTCTCCAAGGTCTTCCAAGGCATGCTCATGGCTGAGCCAGTCAAGGTGGAGGTGAGGACCCAGCAGGCCCTGCCCTCCTTCCCCACCCCTGCCCTTGCCCTCTCCATTTGAGGCCTTCATTCCCCCAAACACTCCTCAGCCCTGATCCTGGTAGGCCCTGTGGGGGCTGGAATAGGAAGATGCCAGGCCTCCAAGAGACTGGGCTTTGTGCAACTGATCCACTTTGCGGGGCCAACCTCTCCCTGGAGTGCTGACTTGGGGAAGGGATCACACAATAGAGGGAGCCAGGGTGAGTTGCGAGAAGTTATTGGCAGAAACATGGGCTAAGTGACCAGGGTGTCCAAAGACACCCACGCAGGAGAATGAGAAGGAAGTGTAGCAGGGAAGGAGGTATCAGGTGCCACCAGAAGCACAGGGCCAGCAGTCTGCAGCTCCGTGCAGCCCTGGGCTGGGGAAATAAGGTGGACAGGATGGAAGCTGGCCCTGGCTTTGTTGAGCTTATGGATCAAAGGAGTCAAGAGATGAGCCCAGGAGCTTCCTGAGGGGTGCAACAGTCACCCTAGAGATGGAGACACGGCCAGCAGTGGAGAGGCAGGGTATCAGGCTCACAGGAGGTTTTAGGGGCTTGATGCGCAGTTACATGTGGATATCAGGAAAGGTGTAAGGGGAATCAGGCCTCCCTCCTGGGTTTGGGCAGGGACAGCTAAAAGAGGGGAAAGAATGACTTTGAGGTGCTGGCTGTGTACCCAGTGCACACTTGGCCAACTGGGCCTGGAGCTGGGGGTTGGGAGGCCCAGGCAGCGCTGTGAGCCTCGCTAGGTCCTCAGTCACCTCCCATCAGCCCCTGCGGGGGGCTTAGACTGGGCTGAGGTAGGAGAGCAGTGGCCCTTTCTCCCCGGTGCCTGGTCATGGGGCGCCTGCAGGACAAGGTGCAGCTGCTGCGACTGTGGTATCACGAGAACTGCCGCGTGTTCCGCGACCGGCTGGTGAACGAGGAGGACCGCAGCTGGTTCGACCAGCTCCTCAAGAGCCACATGGAGCAGTGGGAGGTGGCCTTCGAGGAGGTCTGCATCTTCCAGCCTATTCTTTATGGGGACTTCATGTCCCCTGGCTCAGATGTGAAGTCCTATGAGCTCATCACAAATGAGAAAAAGGTGAGGAGCGTTGGGCCGATGCCTTCATCCTGATGGGTCCCCTTCAGCCTGCCCCTGGGATGCTGGCCCACTGTAGACACTGCTAACAGAGCGCTACACTAGGCCAGAGGGACAGGACAGTCAGGCAAGCTCTTGGCCTCCCTGAGGCCCCATTCTCCTGCTGTTCTGTGAGTACAGCCAGCACGCTCTGCTCGACCAATCTCTGACAAACTTGTGGATCACCCGAGACAGACAGGGACTTACGAGGCCCATCTGAGGGATTATTGTTTTCACCCCTCCAGGCCTCTTGGACCACAGCTCTCAGTGGGGACCCAGGGGGGCAGGGTTGAGGCCTCGATCACAAGCCTCAGAGATGCTGTTGAAGGGGCCTCCAAGTAGTTTCTTTCTGCATACACACATCCTCCCTTAGTTCCCAAGTGCTCTCACCAGGGGCCCAAGGTCAGTATGGCCTGGTAAGACCCCGAGGACAAGGGCCAGCCAAATAGCTCAGTGGATTAAAGCGCCTGAAAGCAGGAACAGGGTTTGAGGGTTCAATCCCTGGGCCTGCCATGCCAGCCCCATCCTGCCCCTGGGGCACACTGAGCAATTGAGACTGGGCGTGGTAGTGTGCATCGATAATCCCAGCTCTTGGGAGGTTGTAAACAAGCGCATCACTACGAGTCCGATCTAGTAGTGAGACCCTGAGCACCCTGTAGATAGAAGACCTTTCCCTAAAATGCAAAAAAAAAAAAGATCCAGAACAGAGCCAGGGTTCTGACCCCTCAGGCCTAGTCATGCCTAGCAGATCAGGCCTCTTTGAGGAAACTCTAGTTTAGGATGGGAATTGTCAAAACTACATCTCCAGGCCTTATTTTTTTATTTTAGGCAGGGTCTTTCTAAGTCACTAAGTTGCATAGGCTGTATTCAAGCTTTCGATCCTCCTACCCCAGCCTCTCAAGGAATTGGGGCTACAAGTGTATGCCACCACAGCCAACTAGACCACAGTCTTCTCAAAGCCAGCATTGCGCCAGGCAAGGCAAGAGCAAGGCTTCCTGGAGGAGCAATGAATGCATTTCTCCTCAGGGAGGGCCTTGGTACACAGGTTTCCAACCAGCTGAACTGTAGCTAGAGTTGCACATGTGATAGCAGGAAAGTCCCACAAGACTGCTCCAGATTGTTGCAGCATGGCTGGTTATGATTCCAAAGAAAAGAGCACCGGACCCTAGGGTGAGGGGTCTGAAGCATTTATCACATAAGGGAACCGTATGTGTGGAGGGGTCTACAGATTCCTCATAATACACCATGAGGCAAGAAATATTCTAGTTTGTCTACTAAAGGGACAGAGGTGAGCGATAGTTTATGTCACAGGATAGGGAACTTGGCAGGGGGCAGGGCTAGTTTCTACATGTGGTACAACATGGGAGATTTTCAGCAGTTCATCAATGCCTGGGGATGTTCAAGCTCCAGCTTGGATTCAAGCCTGTGGGGGAATACAACAGCTGGCCAGCCACAGTGGTCCATCACTCTGTTTCCCAGACAGGACAGAGAAGGGTGAAAGAGGCAGGGGGAGCACAGTGCAGACCCAGCCGTACCCCCTCCATTCTCAGATGATGCAGGTGATCGAAGAGTACATGGAGGATTACAACCAGATCAACACAGCGAAGCTGAAGCTGGTCCTCTTCATGGACGCCATGAGCCACATTTGCCGAATCAGCCGAACTCTGCGCCAGGCACTAGGCAATGCCCTCCTGCTGGGCGTGGGCGGCAGTGGCCGCAGCTCCCTTACGCGACTCGCCTCACACATGTGAGAACCCTCAGCATGGTGGGCAGTAGGCAGCTGGTGGCAGACCGCAAGTCTGATGCTTTCCCACAGTGGAAGCCTGGTGTAGGCCTGAGGCAGAACCACGCAGCTCATGGGTTTCTCACAGATTGGGTGAGGGCTTGGACTCCCAGGAGAGGCAGCTCCACGCCCTGTGGTGCTGCAAGAAGGGAGGATGTGGGCACCCTAGAGGGCTTCCTGGGGGTGGTATCCATAGGCCTGTCCCCAGAATCAGAGCTGGGAGGATGGGAGGGAAGGCTACTGCAGGTGGAGGGAATGGGTTAAACAAAGGTCAAGGGTCACAGGAGCAGGGTCAGGGCCTGGAGGGCCTGCAAGTCTGCAAGACTGCAGATGGCTCAATGAAGTTTGAGCACCTGCCACTCATCATGGCCTGGCCTGGCTTGACTCAAATTCCTGCCCCCAGGGCTGAGTATGAGTGCTTCCAGATTGAGCTCTCCAAGAACTACGGCATGTCTGAGTGGCGGGAAGATGTCAAGAAGGTGCTGCTCAAAGCTGGCCTGCAGAACCTGCCCATCACCTTCTTGTTCTCAGATACCCAGGTGCTGCCACGATGGCAGGGGGTGGGTCTCAGGGTGGGCAGGTCCAGGGTGGGCTAGATACAATGCCATCCCAGCGTGGCATCCTGCAAGGGTGTCAGGCCTTCTCACCTGGCACATGCATCAAGGCAGATCTGAGGAGGGCTCGCAGGACCAGGTGGGACCACAGAACTAAGGTGACATTCCTCATGCTCCAAGAGTAAAAGGGCCTCTCAGTACCACAGCATATTCACTGGCCAACTGCTTCCCACCTTCAGGACTCGGGGCTTACGCCCCAAGTACTAGGGACTCACAGCTCCCCTCTTTGGGGCTGCTCCCTCTGGGACTTCCTGGGTATAAGACCTCCCTCCAGGTCTCTGGATGAAGGAGAGGGTAATCCTGTGGCCGAAAGACAAATAGTGCAGCTCTTAAATTTGGCTGGCAATCAGGATTGGGCCTGGGGGTAAAGACCCAGAAAGTGACCTACCCAGAGAAAGAGCCATTGTGCTCCGGGCCCTGCCCCAACCCGAGGGCTTCCTTCTGGAGGTTACTGAGTTAGTCAGGAAAGTGAGGACACCCTTTGATATAAACTAGGTGCTTATATACCCCATATAGTCATGGTTTCCACCTGTGGGTAAACTGAGGCCTTTAAGGAGCCAGAAACTAAGCAGGGAGGTATCACGCCCTCCACCTGGGTTTCTCTGAGCTGTAGTGGCAGAAACTCTCAATAGGGCTGTTGTGGAGGTCCAGTGATATGGAGCTTATGGAGCCCCGTACAAAGGACCACCCTCAAAGCTTAGCACCCTTCTCTTGTCTTCCCCTAGATCAAGAATGAGTCCTTCCTGGAGGACATCAACAATGTCCTCAACTCAGGCGATATTCCCAACCTCTACAACCTGGATGAGCAGGACCAGATCGTCAACGCTATGCGGAGCTATGTCCAGGAGCAGGGCCTGCAGCCCACCAAGGCCAACCTCATGGCTGCCTATACCGGGCGTGTACGCAGTAACATCCATATGGTGCTGTGCATGAGGTAGAAGCAGCCACACTGGGCCACGATCTGGGATTCAGGAGGGCTACTACTTGGGCCTGAGATGAGAAGTGCCAGGGCCCCATGCCACTGGGATGAGGCTGCTGGTGTGTCCTGATAGCCAGGCCACGAGGCTGAGAATGGGCCCTGGGTCCTGGGTTCTTGGGGGCCTAAGTCCATGTCCCTGGGCCTCATTTGTGTGCCTGGCTCCCCCAGCCCCATTGGAGAGGTCTTCCGAGCTCGCCTGAGGCAGTTCCCCTCCCTTGTCAACTGCTGCACCATTGACTGGTTTAATGAGTGGCCAGACGAGGCCCTGGCGTCTGTGGCTACCATGTTCCTGAATGAGATCCCAGAACTGGAAGCCTCCTCTGAAATAATTGAAGGACTGGTAGGTGTCTTGGGGTACAAGCTCTGGGGAGAACTACTTTATTTTGGCATGGACTTGGGTCACTGAGGCCTAGCTGAGAGTCTCAGGCCCACCACTGAGTTAGCCTTTCCGTTAGCCTTGCCTCAGGCCATCCTAGTGATGTTGATACTCAGCACACAGTCACATGGCTGTAGCTTCCTTTATTCGCTGAGTGTTTCATGGCAGCTTTCTTCCAAGAGTCCCCTGACCCAACTCCACAGGCCACTGATGGGGTCAGCTTGATTTGTCTGACCTGACCTCAGAGAGTGATATCTCCTGGACCAAGCACTGGGGTAAAGCCAGCAGTTCCCTGCCCATCTCTGCTTGACCTTGCCTGTTCCCTCCCTCTGGATCCAGCCTCTGGAGGGCACTACCTTGGGGCTTTCAGAGAGAGGCAGACCATGGGAACTGTGACAAGGACACTGGGCCACAGCTAGGAGACACCTAGGTACATGCTCAAAGCCAGCTCTGCCCTTGACTTCTCTAAGTGAGTGGGCCTTAGGTTTTTCTTTTTCTTTTTTTTTTTCTTGTATTTAGAACAGGGTCTACTGGGTCTTATTACGTAGATTGGACTCATAGTGATCTGCCTGTGTTCAGCCTCCCAAGAGCTGGGATTACAGGCTCACACCACCATGCCCAGTCTCCTTCGTTGTTTGAGCAGCACCACCCCCCCCCCACCAGGGGCAGGGCCAGCATGACAGGCTGGGGATCAAACCCTGACCACTGTGCTCTGCCTAAGCAGGCACTTTAGTCCACTGAGCTATCTGGCTGGCCTTGGGCCTTAGGTTTTTCATCTGCATAAGAGATGACCTTGACCTGGAATTTGTAAAAATCTGAGGAGAGAGTATTAATATAAGAACGGAGGTTACTTCCATGGGTCCCTCATCAGGACCAGGCTACGGTGACTTGGATCTTCTCTGGAATTGTCACCAAGCCAGCAGCAGTAATTCCCCTTCACAGATTCAGGTCTGCGTGTATATACACCAGTCAGTGTCTAAGAAGTGTGTCGAGTACCTGGCAGAGCTGGCCCGCCACAACTATGTGACCCCCAAGAGCTATCTGGAGCTGCTCAATATTTTCTCCATCCTCATCGGGCAGAAGAAACTGGAGCTGAAAACTGCCAAAAACCGCATGAACAGTGGGCTTGACAAGGTGGGCTTGGGAGAAGCCTCATGGACAGGGGCCAGCTGCCAGTGGTCCTGCCCAGGCACCAGGGTGACATTTCCAATTGGAGCCCACAGTATTTAAACAGGTGGCTCTCATTTAGTGAAAGAATAAACTTTATTAGCCAAAGGCAAGTCATTAATTACCCCATAGATTCTCAGAGGACTCCATGGACTCCTTCCTCTAGAGTTTACCCAGAAATCTGATGGCCACTAAAGCTGCCGTGGCCTCCGTCTCATGAATAGGAGTGGCCCAGCAGGAGGCTCTGCCCAGCACTTACCAGGCCTGACTTTCTCCATGACCCTTGTCACATCTGTTTTACTTTATCCCCCATCCCATGCCACCCCACCCCCAGTTACTTCGCACTTCTGAGGACGTAGCCAAGATGCAAGAGGAGCTAGAGATTATGCGCCCCCTGCTGGAAGAGGCTGCCAAGGACACCATATCCACTATGGAGCAGATCAAGGTTGGGGGTGTTGCCCGACTGCTTCCTAGATAGATACCTGACCTTGTCTGAGGACAGCATCTCTAGACAGCCACAGACTGCCTCCTACCCGACCTGAGCAAGTTGGTCAGCCTTCACGTACCTGTTTCCTCATTCAGTAGCTACTCGTTTGCTTGACAGATCAGAATTATGTCGGGCACTTGCTGAGAGCAGTGAACAGCAAAGCAAATAAACCCGAAGGGCACCCACAGCGCTGATAACCACAGCACAGGTCGGGGGACACGGGGGTTACAGGCAGATGCGCAGATTCTGCTGGCACAAGGGCACATCAAGAGGCCTGTGTCCTCCCAATAAACATCACAGACTTGTACGTTCATTGAGACAGTTTTCTGGAAGAAGTGCTCAAGTGTTTTCAAAGCAAGGGTTTTTCAAAATTTTCTAGGAAGAAAGGTGACAGGTGTGTTGTTCTCTGGCATGCAAGAAGGGGCCCTGTGGGCTCAGGAGCTTCCCTATGGCGCAAGTATCTTTGTCTCAGTTACTCTTCTCTCATTGCTGGGACAAATACCCACCCAATATGAAGGAAGGAAAGGTGTATTTAGCTCACAGTTAGGGGAGGTTTTAGTTCATACTCAGCTGGCTCCAAGGCAGAGTGGCACATGGCAGAGCAGCCTTTCATGGCAGCAGCAAAGAGCAGAGAGCAAAAGGCAGTAGCAGCAACAATGGCTGCAGAGAGCAAGTCTGTCTCTCTTCTGCTGCACTCAGGCTCTCCGCCCCAGGCGGGGTGTGGCACTCACACCCATAATCCCAGCACTGGATCAGAACTAATCACAAAGTCTAGAACTCCGCCTCATGACTGCATGAAGCTTCAGGGGGACAACTAAACACAAACCATAGCAATCTTCAAACCTGGAAAGCCCTGAGCCCCACACCAGGCCCATGATGATGGGTCGGCATGTGGAAGGGGCTCGGGCTTCCCAGTCGCTACAACTTGTCACAACAGGGAGATGCCTTGAGCATGGAACCCCCTCAACCTTTTCCTTCCTTCCTTCTGGAGAGTCTGAGGTACAAATGAGAGAGACAAGGGCATGCTTGCTGCTATCCCTGAGCTCCTCCATTCTGCCATCCCCAAGGTGGATACAGCCATTGCTGAGGAGACCCGGAATTCTGTGCAGGCTGAGGAGATCAAAGCCAATGAGAAGGCCAGGAAGGCACAAGCTATTGCTGATGATGCTCAGAAAGATCTGGATGAGGCGCTGCCAGCCTTAGATGCAGCCTTGGCCAGCCTGCGCAACCTCAACAAAAATGATGTGACTGAGGTGGGTAGCTGGATTTCTCTTGGTGCTCACTCTTCCACCCTTCTCCAGTGTCCTCCTGAGTTCTAGTGGCCCTCCCTCTCTGCAATCCTTTGGGAGCCACATGCCAAGAGGCCAGGGCAGACCTGGGGCTAGACCCTACCTGCATGCCCTGCCCTCCTCAGACCAGTCCCCAGGCTGAAGCCAACTTCAGGTAATCTCTGGGCATGCTCTTGGTTCTGTGGCAGTAGCAGGTTGATTGGTGGCCCCACCCTGTCTGGCAGTGTCCCTGACCAGAGGGAGCTACTCAGGGAGGGATCAGCCTCTTCCCTACCTCATGACTGGCCCCACAGGTGCGTGCCATGCAACGGCCACCACCAGGTGTGAAGCTGGTCATCGAAGCTGTGTGCATCATGAAGGGTATCAAGCCCAAGAAGGTGGCTGGAGACAAGCCAGGATCCAAAGTGGACGATTACTGGGAGCCAGGCAAGGGGCTACTGCAGGACCCAGGTCGCTTCCTCGAGAGCCTCTTCAAGTTTGACAAGGTGAGCATCCCAGGCACTGGGGCCAGCCCACAGGGACCTAGCATGACAGGGAACCTGGAGAGATGCCTGCCCCACTCCAGCCAACAGCACATATAGCCCTAGGGGCACCCAGCTGACAGGGACGTGGAGCAGAGAGATAGTGTCATAGGGTAGTTTTGTTTTTAGAAATTGTTCACCAGTCAAACGCCTCAAAGAAGTAGAGAAGACAGGCCAAAAACCAAGCCAAAATTTTATTTGAAAAATGCAGAGTAAATGGGTATAGAATAAGCCAGCTCTGCAGGACAAGCTTGGGCCAAAGAAAGGAAAAAAGGCAAAAGCAAAAATAAGAGTACACTTTCCCCTCTGACAAGCATGGCTATCGTGGGAGCTCAGGACAGGGCTTTCCGTGATGGCTGGGCTCTCTTATACCATCCACATCTCAGCAGCGCACAAAACATTCTACATACGGGGTCCTACTGGTGTCTGAGCATCTTGTGATTGACAGGTCCTGTTCATTTCCCCCAGCCAGTTATGCCACACCCTGTCTCCTCTATCAGTAGGGTGACAGGTACCTACAAATAGGTGGATGTTGGGAAAATTATAACCCAGGCAGACTCCTGTGCCCCATAGGCTATCACCTGCAGTCACTGCAAGACTCCACAGCCTGGGAATTATTTTTCACCCTTTTCCATCTGAAACCCTATGTCCTTAAAACCAAGACCATCCTCATCACTTTTGTCCCTCAGCCTCAGCACCTGAGTTTCAGGTTTCCCTGTGTCCCTCTGGATTTCTCTGTCCCTCTGGACATGTGCTCTCTAGAGGTTGTCCCATGATTGGGTCAGCCTGGAGCCTACAGTCCCCTGCAGGGGGCCCTCTCCATCCTGGAAATTGCCCCAGGAGCAGCTGGCTGACCTATATGGGTCACCCCCATCCCCACCCATGTTGGTGCAGGGGATGGGCACTCCATGATGAGCTTGGAGATAGGCAGAGTGGCTGGCCTCAGGTCTCAGCAGCAGCTAGACCCCCTTTGGGATTCACCATTCTTCCTCCTCTCTCTTTAGGCAGGAAGCCAGAGGCCCCACAGGTCTAAGCAAGCCATTCTGAGAAAAGCATGCAGGCCCGGAACACTAGGGGCAGTGCTCAGTGCGAGGTCTGGGCCTGGAAGCTGAGAGCAATGCAGCTTCCTACGCTCGTCAGAGCAGTGGTGGAGCACCAGAATCACTCACTCTTGCCATGCCGCTGAAGCTGCTGCTCTCAGAAAGCAGCCCTTGCCTTTAACTGAGGCTTTTAATGGGGCCTTGTGTATTGTTAGATTTTGAGGCTTCTGGGAATTTATGTGAAATCCCAGCAACTCAGAGATTCATCTGGCCAACCTTCCTGGAGGACAGAGAAGCAGGATGTGGGGGTCCCACAGGGGCCCCACCCCCCCAGCAGGGCCCCTCCTCCACCAGGTGTGGAAAGCAGCCTCTTAAGGCCCATTATTCCCACACCAGGACAACATTGGAGAGGCTGTGATCAAGGCCATCCAGCCATATATTGACAACGAGGAGTTCCAACCAGCTGCCATTGCCAAGGTGTCCAAGGCCTGCACCTCCATCTGCCAGTGGGTGCGGGCCATGCACAAGTACCACTTCGTGGCCAAGGCTGTGGAGCCCAAGCGGGTGAGGACCAGGTAGAGCTGGTGGTGGCCGGTTCCCCTCCCCAGGTTCTCAGAGGCAAGCTGGCCTGGTTCCCTCCCCTTGCCTGTAGCAAGCCTTGAGGGAGGCCCAGGATGACTTGGAGGTGACACAGAGGATCCTGGAGGAGGCCAAGCATCGCCTGCGTGAGGTGGAGGATGGCATTGCCACCATGCAGGCCAAGTACCAAGAATGCATTGCTAAGAAAGAAGAGCTAGAGATGAAGTGTGAACAGTGCGAGCAGCGGCTGGGCCGTGCTGACAAGGTGCATACTGCTCCGTGGGCCCATGAGCGTGCCCACCCAACAGGGCCCACAGGGGCCCAGGGGCAGGGTTCTGGGGACCTGCCCAAACCTTTTCCTTGGCTGCATCACGGGGCCCACCACTACCCCCAGCACAACCTCCCAAAGCCCACCCTGGAAGGGCCAAGGAAGCAGTTCTGTGGAGCTGCCCATACCTTCTCCACAGCTCATCAACGGGCTGTCGGACGAGAAGGTGCGTTGGCGGGAGACAGTGGAGAACCTGGAGAACATGCTTGAGAATATCTCAGGCAACGTGCTAGTTGCTGCCGGCTTTGTGGCCTACCTGGGCCCCTTCACGGTAAGCAGCAGCAGAGTCTTCTCGGAGTCTCTAGAGGCCTTGCCTGAGGCTCAGTTCCGCAGGGCGTCTGTAGATGGCCTCGCCCTCCCACTTACATTCAGCAAGCCCTCAGCAGGCCACTTGTGTGAGCCAGGTACTGGGGATGAAGCAGTGCACAAAACGGCTAGAAGAGCCTTGGGGGGGAGGGACATGCGAGAGCTCACACGTGTGCCTGTATGTGCCACGCGCTGCTCCAACGCTTAAATGCTTCATGGAGGCCCCACTTAATCCTCATAGTCACCAGATGGGTGGATAGTGTGGCCATTACCCTGCCTCATAGCTGAGGAGATGTTTGTGGAATCCAAGCAAGGGACTAGCATACAGGCATCTGCTTCCACACCTGACCTCTGACCTCAGCCTCATGGGCATCTGCCAGGCTATGGTATAGCACAGGTAGGGTGGGCCATGGAGTCTCGTGTGAGAACCCCGTGTCTGGCATCTCCCCAGGGCCAGTATCGCACAGCACTCTACGACCAGTGGGTCCATCAGCTCACAGTCCACAACGTACCACACACTTCTGAGCCCACGCTAATTGGAACACTGGGGAATCCTGTGAAGATCCGTTCATGGCAGGTGCTCACCCCGGGGTGGGGGTGGGGGGCAGGAGAGGCCAGACTGGGCTACAGTGCGGTCCGGCAAGGCCAGGAGCCTCCTGCGTCCTTCCCACCCTCCCTTCTGGGGCCATACTTGAAGATGCCTCTCCTATTTCTGGGCCCTGTGAGAGGGTGGTGGGTCATAGAGGGAGAGAGAAAGCTGGATCAAGAGGGCACAAATGCTAGCCAAGAGTGTGGGGTGGCATAGGAGAACTTTCTAGGTAAAGGTTAGGAAAGATGTCCTAGGAGAACTCATGTCCAACTTAGGCCCTAAAAGACCGTAACTTGGCAAAGGGAGAAAAAAAAGGGGCCATAGGCAAAGGTCAAGCATGGGCAGAGGCCAGGAGGGCCAGTGGGGTGTGGGCTCCATGACGGTGGTGTCACTGAGTGAGAATTCAGCAAGCGTCAGGACATAAGTGCCAGCAAAAGAGGGCATCAGGAGCACAAGAGAAGTGGGGACCTTGGGGACCAAGACTGCCCACACCATCGCCTGCCCCCCTACACACACACACACACACACACACACACACACACACACACACACAAAGGGTGCAATAAAAATAAGCTCATAGCCAAAGCCTGGGGTCCAGAGTACTCTACACCATGGGGTCCCCTGCTCTTACAAGAGCCCCTACCCAGTCTGACATCTGGCCTTCCACAGATTGCTGGCCTTCCCAATGACACTTTGTCAGTGGAGAATGGGGTCATCAACCAGTTCTCCCAGCGCTGGACCCATTTCATCGACCCCCAGGGCCAGGCCAACAAGTGGATCAAGAACATGGTGAGCCTACCTGCCAACACTGCCAAGAATGCCACCCCACAATAGCCAGGTGCAGCAGGTGCAGAGGAAACAGCCTCAGGTAGCTCTCAGCCCTCCTGTCCCCACCTATCTTTCTCTTTTCTCCTGCAGGAAAAGGACAATGGGCTAGATGTGTTTAAGCTGAGCGACCGCGACTTCCTGCGCAGCATGGAGAACGCCATCCGCTTTGGCAAGCCGTGCCTTCTGGAGAATGTGGGCGAGGAGCTTGACCCGGCCCTGGAGCCTGTGCTCCTTAAGCAGGTGGGCCTGTGGGGAGGCAGGGCAGGGCCACAGGCCTGGGCAGGGGGCTGGCAACACCACACTGGCACAGCTCAGGCCCTAGCACCTGCCCATTCAACCCACCACAGACGTACAAGCAGCAGGGGAACACAGTGCTGAAGCTGGGGGACACGGTGATCCCCTACCATGAGGACTTCAGGATGTACATCACTACCAAGCTTCCCAACCCACACTACACACCCGAGGTCTCCACCAAACTCACTCTCATCAATTTCACCCTGTCACCTAGGTAAGTCCCCATCCCTGAGGGACCCAAACACCCACCCTACCTCCTCCTGCCTGGCTGCTGCTTTACTGTTCCAGGCTCAACAGCCACTCTGGGTGGCCTCCTCCCAGGCACTGGCATCCCCTCTACCAGCCCTCTGAGCTGCCACTGTGTCCACCTTAGGTCTCTTGCCCTCACCCCACAGGCCTGCTATGTGTCAACACTGACACTACCACAGCCACAAGTCAGTGGGTGCAAAGGCCCTTGAGACTCATCACCTATAGGCCCCTCCTTTGAGAAGGAACTGTTCAGAGACTCAAGGTCCAACTGGCCAGGCCCTGCTGGAGTTCTAGACTACTGGGTTCTGGGGTGACAGCAGAGGTCTGAGAATCACTCACTTTGAAAGCAGGTTGTGTGCTAGCCCATGGCCTGTGATGGAGCCCAGACCTTCTGGTGGACCTGGGTAGGATGCTGGGCTGCTAAGAGCCCTTGGGGGGGGTGGGGGGCTGTGGGGAGCACAGGTAGATAAGTGAGCAGCCAAGTCGGCCCTCTGGGGCTCACCAGGTGTTATAACATGGTGCCTCCTGACCCTGGCAGTGGCCTGGAGGATCAGCTGCTGGGCCAGGTAGTGGCTGAAGAGAGACCCGACCTGGAGGAGGCCAAGAACCAGCTGATTATCAGTAATGCCAAGATGCGGCAGGAACTAAAGGACATTGAAGACCAGATCCTATACCGGCTCAGCTCCTCTGAGGGTAACCCCGTGGATGATATGGAACTCATCAAAGTGCTAGAGGCTTCCAAGATGAAAGCTGCTGAGATCCAGGTGGGCGACTGCCTCTTACTTCCTGCCTTGGGTCAGCCCCAATCTCTCCCACCTCTCCCATTGGCCCCCTACCTCCATCTACCTCTGGGCCTAACATCCTCCTACTGTGCCCCCAGGCCAAGGTCAAGATTGCAGAGCAGACAGAGAGGGACATTGACCTCACACGCATGGAGTACATACCTGTGGCTGTCCGTACCCAGATCCTCTTCTTCTGTGTGTCTGACTTGGCGAGTGTGGACCCCATGTACCAGTACTCCCTCGAATGGTTCCTCAACATCTTCCTCTCAGGCATTGCCAACTCAGAGAGGGCAGGTAACCCTGCATGCAGGCATAGCAGAACCACTCTGACGGATGGGACACACATGGGCACATTCCCTCCGTGAGGCACACACATAAATTCACATTCACATTCCCTGGCACATCCTCTCACATCGATCAGCCTCATGGTACCTAAGAACATGCTCACTGATTCCTACTCTTGGAGACCCCTTTACTGAAAAAATAAGCTGCCCAAGAGCATGCCTAGGCTGCCCTGATAGCTACCAATTAGCGAGGCACCCTGGAATCTTCCTTCTCTCATCTCCCCGCACTCTGCCATCACCTCTCCACCCTGCAGACAACCTGAAAAAGCGCATCAACAATATCAACCGCTACCTGACATACAGCCTCTACAGCAACGTCTGCCGCAGCCTCTTTGAGAAGCACAAGCTGATGTTCGCCTTCCTGTTGTGTGTCCGCATCATGATGAACGAGGGCAAGATCAACCAGGTGCAGGGGCAGGGAGCTGGCCAAGGGGCCCGATGGCCTGAGCGGTTGCCCTGTTGTGGGCCAGGGAGAGCAGGGCGGATTAAGGGAAAGCCAGGCATGAGGGTACAGCATGATGGAAGGGCAGAGGCCCAAAGCAGCACAATTCCTTGATTAAACACGACAGGAAACCTGGGTTATGGCCCAACCAATGCTGCGAGCACAAGGCTTCTTAGAACCTTGAAGGTACTGAGCATAGCCACTGTTCTCAGGCACAGGCAGTCCTGAGCTAGAAGCCCCAACGAGCACATATCCAAGAAAGGGCAAAGTGGAGACACTAAACCAGACCTATCTGGGCAACACCTCCAAGGGCAGCTGTTTCTCTGGGCGGGGTGCCGAGAGGTAAGGAGCTGGCAAGGTGGCTACAGCTACGCCCTGCCTGACTCCCTTCCAGGGTGAGTGGCGCTACCTCCTGTCTGGGGGCTCCATCCAGACCATGACTGAGAACCCTGCACCAGGCTGGCTGTCAGAACGAGCCTGGCGAGACATCCTGGCACTGTCAAACTTGCCAACCTTTTCTGCCTTCCCCTCTGACTTTGTAAAGCACCTGAAAAAATTCCGGGCGATCTTTGACAGCCTCGAGCCTCACCGGTGAGCTGGGTCCCAGGGTATGGTAGGGTAACACATCAAGTAGCCAAGACCTCAGGAACAGTCTACATAGGAACCTTCTTGGGGGGGGGGGGTGCTGAATTACCCTGCAGCTGTGGCTCAATCTCTGCTGTACCTCCAAACTCATACTCTTGGGAAGCCTACTGTCCCCTAATATCCAGATGTCAGAATCCCTGGGGCCAGTGGCTCCCCACAGTGGCTTTCAGGAAAATTTGTTTCAGGGAACCCTTGCCTGGCATCTGGGACAAATACCTGGACCAGTTCCAGAAGCTGCTGGTCCTCCGCTGCCTGCGTGGGGATAAGGTTACCAATGCCATGCAGGACTTTGTGGCCGCTAACCTGGAACCACGCTTCATTGAGCCCCAGGCAAGTGCTAGCACCCTGAGTCTCAGGTTCTTGGGTCCATCTGAATGAAACTCTTTGCAGCCTTGGCTAGGATAGGACTTGACTTCCTATACAGCCCCACAGATCTCTCTGGAAGCCCTAGGATAGCCCTCCCTTGCCTGGCCCGTCTCACCACCAATCCCAGGTGGTCCCAGCATCTCTGCATTCTTACAGACAGCCAATCTCTCATTGGTGTTCAAAGACTCCAATTCCACCACGCCCCTCATCTTTGTGCTGTCGCCTGGCACAGACCCAGCTGCTGATCTCTATAAATTTGCTGAAGAGATGAAGTTCTCCAAGAAGCTCTCTGCCATCTCCCTGGGTCAGGGACAGGTAAGGACTAGTCAGGGAGGGAGTGGGCTGGAAGGGTGTTCTCTCACTCCATTCTGTTTCCTGCCTGCACAGGGCCCCCGGGCAGAAGCCATGATGCGCAACTCCATAGAGAGGGGCAAGTGGGTCTTCTTCCAGAACTGTCACTTAGCACCAAGCTGGATGCCAGCCCTGGAGCGCCTCATCGAGCACATCAACCCCGACAAGGTGTGCCACGCTGCTTGCCACAGGCCCAAATGGGCTTACTCTGGTTCGAGGGAGTAGTAGCCTAGCCATGAAAGACAGATGAGGCTTGAGTGAGATAATCCCACAGAGCACTCCGCCCAGCCCTGGGCTTGCAGCAAGCGTTCAGTAACTGACAAACATATCACGCATCGACAGTATTCATCTCAGTGGGCCCAAGTTTCTGGGGGTCTGAAGCCTGACAACTTACCCAGGGCCACCCAGCTCAGAATGACTGGCGATCCTAGGACTTGCCAAAGCCCATGTTGCTCACCATTTGTCCATGCAGCCTTTCCCAGCCCACTCCATGGACAGTCAGGCAGAGGGCGAGCTCAGGGTCCCTGGGTGGGAGGAAGCGCAATGTTGATTTGTCTTGATGCTCACGATGGGCTCTGGCCCCTAGGTGCACCGGGACTTCCGCCTGTGGCTCACCAGTCTGCCCAGTAACAAGTTCCCAGTGTCCATCTTGCAGAACAGCTCAAAGATGACCATTGAGCCCCCCCGGGGTGTGAAGGCCAACCTGCTGAAGTCCTACAACAGTCTCAGTGATGACTTCCTCAATTCCTGTCATAAGGTGAGGCATACTCAGTGCATGCCTGCCTGCCTACCCCCATCTGCACCCCTCATTCTCCTTGTCCCCAACTCCTATAGGTGTTAGAGTTCAAGTCCCTGCTGCTGTCTTTGTGCCTGTTCCACGGAAATGCACTGGAACGTCGTAAATTTGGGCCTCTGGGCTTCAACATCCCCTATGAGTTCACAGATGGAGACCTACGCATCTGCATCAGCCAGCTCAAGATGTTTCTAGACGAGTACGACGACATCCCTTACAAGGTGGGCCAAGGACAGATTGGGGATCAAGAGCCTGTGGAAGTCACAGAGGCCCTAACCCATCCATCCCACAGGTCCTCAAGTACACAGCAGGGGAGATCAACTATGGAGGCCGTGTCACTGATGACTGGGACCGCCGCTGTGTTATGAACATCCTAGAGGACTTCTACAGGCCGGCTGTGCTCTCCCCTGATCACAGCTACAGTGAATCAGGGATCTACCACCAGATCCAGCCCACCTATGACCTCAATGTGAGACTACCCCTAAGGACTGAACAGGAGGGGACTTACCAGGCTGGGGCTCCAGGGTGCCACTGACACTTTGGTACTTGGTGACGAGGCAATAACCCCTGCCCTCACAGGCTCCTTTTCACTGATGAAATCTCCTTCACGGGTACGAAGGTAGTTAGTCCCTACCTGCTGGAGAGCAGGCTCTGCAGAGGTGAACCCTGCCTTCATGTCTAACTCTGTGTGGGTTGGGACAGCTCCTCCAAGATGGTGTTGGACCCAGGCTCTGCAGTCAGGGGAGGCTCTCTGAAGACAAATTTCTACTGAGCTATGGAGGAAGAGCCAAGGCAGGGTTGAGTGGGCAGCATGAAGAGGGCCTATGATGGAAGGTTGGAACAGCGGCTTGGAGCAGGGAGCTGGATAGAATGAGAGGGTGGGAAGGAAGTGCATACACCACACAGTACTCCGAGGCCATGTAGGCCCAGAACTGCCAGGGCCAGTAAGTGGGGGACATAAAGTGAGATGTGCTCAAAGATAGGGTGACTCTGAAGGTTGGCCTAGAGCATGGCAGAGCCTTCAATTGTGGACCTCTTATCTCCCAGGGCTACATCTCCTACATTAAAAGTCTCCCACTAAACGATATGCCTGAGATCTTTGGCCTGCATGACAATGCCAACATCACCTTTGCCCAGAATGAGACTTTTGCCCTGCTTGGTGCCATCATCCAGCTGCAGCCCAAATCATCCTCTGTAGGCAGCCAAGGCCGGGAGGAGGTGAGTGGCAGCAGGGGGACGGGGCCAAGGGTTGGGCAAGGCCAAATTTCACCATCCTATCTGCTTCTCTGTAGGAAAGTTGTTGTCTGTAGAATCCTTCAGGACTTGAAAGGAGGCCAGTCTCACCCCCTCATGTCTTTTCACTCCTGCAGGTAGTGCAGGAAATGGCCCAGAACATCCTGCTCCAGGTGCCTGAGCCCATCAACTTGCAAATGGTGATGGCCAAGTACCCTGTGTTGTATGAGGAGTCGATGAACACTGTACTGGCACAAGAGGTCATCAGGTAATTCCTCCTGTCACCCCACCTGAGTCAGCAGCCAGTGTTGTAGAGAAATGACAATAGGAGTGCCATGCCAGTGCTATACATTCCCATTTTACAGATGAGTAAACAAGAAAGGTTAACTGACTTCCCAGGCCACTTATTTGCTAAGAGCCAGAGCTGGGATTTGTACCCATGCTGCCTGACAGAGCTGTATACTCTTCATGTGTATACAGCTGACCCCCAACCAGGGAGGATGCTGCCCCACAACCCCAGCTCACTGCCTGCCTGCTTGCCCTGACCACACAGGTATAACCGACTGCTGCAAGTGATCACACAGACACTGCGAGACTTGCTCAAGGCACTCAAGGGGCTGGTGGTGATGTCCTTGCAGCTGGAGCTGATGGCTGCCAGCCTGTACAACAACACTGTGCCCGAGCTCTGGAATGCCAAGGCATACCCGTCGCTCAAGCCACTGGCCTCATGGGTCATGGACCTGCTGCAGCGCCTGGACTTCCTGCACACCTGGATCAAAGGCGGCATCCCAGCTGTGTTCTGGATCAGTGGCTTCTTCTTTCCACAGGCTTTCCTGACAGGCACTCTGCAGAACTTTGCCCGCAAGTTCATCATCTCCATTGACATCATCTCTTTTGATTTCAAGGTGTGGATGCAGCCAGGGCCAGGTTAGGTAGAAGGGGCACTGAGGCAACAGCTGCCTGGTACTTGGGGTATCCCTGAACAGAAGGGTGGGAGAAGACTCAGCCAGGAGAGCCAGAATTCACAGGTTAAAATGGCAGGTAAATAATGGGTGGGCAGGCAGGCGGGCAGGAACTCTCAGAAGGCAGTGTGCATCTTCTGACTAAAACCCTAGCCCAGACTGTGGGTGTAGGTGTGGGTATGTGTGTGTGTGTGTCCCCACCACAGGTGATGGACCAGTCACCATCAGAAATCAAGGAAAGGCCCAAAGTGGGGTGCTACATCCACGGACTGTTCCTGGAAGGTGCCCGCTGGGACCCAGAGGCCTTCCAGCTGGCTGAGTCTCGGCCCAAGGAGCTATACACAGACATGGCTGTTATCTGGCTCTTGCCAGTACCCCACCGCAAGGCTCAGAACCAGGACATCTACCTGTGTCCCATCTACAAGACGTTAACCCGTGCCGGTACAGGGCCAAAGCAGGGAGCCTGCACTATGGGTGGGGCAAAGGACCAATCCAGTTAGCTAGTTTAGCTGAGTGGAAAAGCTAACAGATTTGGGACAACACCAAGCCAGGCCACTAGCCAGCAATTTAACATCCTCCATCAATGTGTGAGCACCAGCCTGCCACGGGGTGGGGGAGTGGGTGTTCAGAGGAGCAGTGGGGCACAAACAGGAATGAACCTGGACGAGGTCATCAGTGACGCAGCAGTGGCATCATTTCTCCTCCTCTTTGATCTTCAGTGTAGTAAACCAGGCAGGCCTAAGCCCTGGCCAGACACATTCATAGATAGGATTCCCCTTGGGCTAGGGCCCTAACTCTGTCCCTGACCCAGTCTGCCTATCCCTTGCCTCTGTCCTGTCGCTGTCCTCACAGGACAGCACAATCTAACACTCTCTACCTCTTGCCTTGCCAGGAACACTGTCAACCACAGGCCACTCCACCAACTATGTCATTGCTGTGGAGATCCCCACCGACCTGCCTCAGCGACACTGGATAAAGCGTGGTGTGGCCCTCATCTGTGCCCTGGACTACTAGACTCAGAAGGGCCAGAACCATTAAAGCTGAGTTTTCCAGTTAGTCTTGCTGTGCCGACTGCTCGTATGAGGCGCTCTTAACAGAAGCCACTGTCACTGGGGGTGAAGTGAGGACTGTAGCAGCCTCAGCAAAGAATGGGATCAGCAGGTGGGAGGGCAGATCTGGGTGTGGCCTGCAGTCCCTGTCCAAATGCAATGAAGAAAAAGCAGACCTGAGCCTTCTCAGGGAGAGCACAGCAAGTGTACTGCCTCCCCGACAGCCCAGCACCACTCTGGGCAGAAAAGCCATCAGATCTGTCTGGTAAAAGCCACGCCTACCTTGGTGTAACTTGTACACAGCTCCTCCATGACTCAGGTCCTAAATCCCAAGCCTAGTGTCCTAGAGGGACAGACACCCCAGGAATGCCTGCTTCTCACCTCTTTGGTCCCAAAGCCTTAGCCCAGCCTACTGACCTCAGGCCAGCAACCACAGGAAGGGTCATTTCTTAGCAATTTTATTCATTTACTGATCCAGTATTTACAGGAGCCAGAGGAGTCAAGTGGTCCTCAGCCCCTGCAGTCATTAAATACACAGAGGAGAGGGGCCTGCTTGCCTGCTATGTGTGGGGCCTGCGCTTCAGAAATAATGCTGATGCCACTACCCCTTGGCATCAACCCTCTGGGCACAAAGGCTCCAACTGGTTATCTTGATCCTGCTGTCTCCCACCCTGAGTGCTTTGCAGAGGCCAAGGAAACTGGCGCAGCAGAGAGCTGAGTGGTGCCAGCTTCCTGCAAGCAGCCCTGTTTCTGCTACCCCTAAGAGGAAGACATGATAATACTGAGGGGCTGGGCAGGGCTCCTCTGAGTCCCAGCTCCAGGGACAGAACTGGGAACATAAGGAAGGCCCATAGCCAGGGCCACAACACTGAAGGCAACGAGGCCCAAAGCTTTACTATGGACAGCAGTCTCAACATGTCCAGGTAGAACTGGGACAGTTTGACAGGCTATCAAGCAGCTCAGACCCTTCTCTCCACTCAGGCCGCAGGACCCCAGCAGGTTATCCATCCTACCCTCCTTCACTGGAACATCCGCACCGTCTTGCGCAGCAGCCAGGTCCCTGAGTTTGGCACTCTCCCAAGAGGAATGGAGTGGCTTCCTCATGACAGGGACAGGCTAGTGGCTGAAGCTAGGGCAGCAGGGCCCAATGTTTACCAAGGCCCCCAGCTGGGATGCTACCACTGTAACCCTGGCATGACACAGGGACCTGGACCCACCAGGATGACAGCTACCAAGCAAAAAAGCAGAATCAGGAAGCCAGCTATGTTAACATGATGGCAAGATGGGTTGGAGGCCAGAAAAATAGACATCTCTGATAGGTAAAATATATATTCTGCTGCCTGGGCAGAAGGGCCAAGTCCTGCTGCTCCACAGCCAGCTGTGGCCCAACTCCAGCCGCTGCTCCCTGAGCATGATGGGATTGGCCTGCCCTCTCACCCCCGGCCAGTCCCCAGGGTTTGACACAGGGAGCGTGGGCTGGATCCCACTCCCAAGACCTTAGCTCTCTGGTTGAACTATTCAGTAATACTGGAAAAACAAAGTGGGGCAAGGAAGGCCCCTGCTGAGGGCATCACGGCAAGAGCAGGCTGTAGTCAGGGCCAGAAGTCCTTACTGGCGCTTGGCCTTGTAGGGGCGAGAGCGTTTCCGCCGGTCAGGCTTCCGCTGCTTGTGAAGCCGGCCAATGCTGACCCCTTGGCGCCGCCGCACTGAGATGTTCTGCTCCACCAGGTTGGCCAGCATGCCTGCAGAAGGCAGAGACCCTGGAGCAGGTGGCTGCTTGCCCAGCGGCCACCCTCTCAACCACAACAGTCTCTGGCCAGAAGCTGAGGCTCTCACAGCCATCCCCGCAGCCTAGTCTACTCGAGCCTCAGATGAGTTCTAAAAGAAAGGAGACCTGGTGGACATGAACCTCCAATTAGGACCACCCTAAACCCCTCACCTTCTTGAGCCAACATGGAGATGAAGGTACAGATGAACTCATCGTAGTTGTGGGTCCTTCTCTGGTCATCAATCTAGGGAAAAAAAGAAGTATGGGGGTGCCACAACCCATTTCCCCAAGCAGCTGACCTCAAGAGGAGGTACAAGACCACATACTTTGGAGTGGAGAGATGACCCACCTTAAACTTTTTCCTCTTCTCCACTTCTTCCTTGAGGCAAGCCTCATAGTTTGCAATCTCAGCCTCCACACATTTTAATAGTGCTAGCAGCTCCTGTCAAAATCCAATATTGTATCTGAGATTGGCCAGCACCAAGCTCTCCTATCAAGAGGCAGCCAGAGGCAAGGGAGAACAGCCAGGATCCATGGGGCCTATTATGGCCTTTGCCACCACCCAACTCAGAAAGGTTTTCTGGCATCTGACTGCAACCACCAGCCTTCACACCAAAATTCTAGTCAAGAAACCAGCACATGCACAGCAGCAGCCTAGGCCCTTTTCTCTGCCAGGATAAAGCTACTAAGGAGGTTTACCTTGGGCGAGTACTTCTCCCCACTCAAGGGCTCACCAGGCCTAACCAGCCCAGTCTTCTCTCTGTAGTCTGTGGCTTCTACCACCTCCTTCTCCTCTGGGCTGTTGGACCCTTGGCTGCCTTGGTTTGGTCTGATGGAGGGTGAGGAACCCTTCCCACCCTCTGAGAAGAGGACATGAAAAGGTATGTCAAAAAAAAAAAAAAAAGGTATGTCAGACTACGGCACACTGGGGTCACCTGGCCACCTCCCTCCACCCTCCAAGGTACACCAAGTCACCAATGAAACAGCCCAAGACACACCTGTCAGTGCTAGGGGACTCAACACACCATCCTCAGCAAGATGTAGCAGACCTGTGCTGATGATAGGACCTAGGTCACGGACAGCACGGTTGTAGCGTATGCAGTCAACACGGAGAAGGCTGTCATCCTCTCCAAAAAGCACCTTAGAGATGTGGGAGGTGACAGGGCTGGAGGGCCGCGTTGGATTGGCTGAGCGGATAGGGGAGCGCAGAGGTGAGTTGAAAGCACTGCCGATTTCAGAAGCCGTGTCCGTGCTCTCGTTGCTGGGAGTAGGGGAGGGCTGCGAGTGTGTGGGCACTGCCACCGCTGGACTTCCAGCCCCGCTGCTAGTCTTGATGGACAGAGGAATTGAGAGGTCCTTTTGGGACTCTTTGAGCTTCTCAGCCAAGACGTTGATGGTGTTGGGCTGCAGCACCGATAGCTGCCCATCTGCAGAACTGCTTAAGGACCCTGCCTTCCCTGTTCCTTTCCGCTTGTATCTGTGGGGCCCAAGAAAAGGTGAGCTGAGGGAACAGAGCAGGTCATACAACCAGCAGAACCCAGAACGGGCCAGCCTCCACGGGCTGACCCCAAAACACCTCACACTCGGTCCAAGCAGCTTCACCCAGTCACGCCAATGGTGGTACCCTGAGCTCCTCCCACTGAGGCCTAGCATTCTTTTTCTTTTTTTAATGTATCTGGTACAGGATCCGACTACAAAGCTTGGACTCACAGTGATCTTCCTGTTTTCAGCCTCTCCAGGGCTGGGATTACAGGCGCACACTACCATGCCTGGTCTCAGTCACAGCTCAGTGTGCCCAGGGGCAGGGCCGGTGTGGGCAGTGCCAGGGACCAAAACCCAGTCCTTGTGCTTGCCTAAGCAGGCGCTTAGTCCACCGAGCTATCTTGTGGGCTCCAGGCTGGTATTTTCAAAGAACACCTCAATTCTAGTGACCTCACCCTAGCCTTGTGCCAAGGCTGTGTCTTCCAACAGTGCTGCCTCTCCTGCTCCCATCAGCTCCATCCCTCCCATCTTTTTCCTCAACCAATCTTTCATGGCCCCGTTGAAGACCTTCACTCAACAACATGCCTTGATGATATACGCTTATGTGCTCAGCTCTCCCTCAACCCCATAAACTTAAGGAGCTGGGGTCAGCCCTCAGGCCAGCCTCCCCAGGGACATGCTGCAGGTATACAATGCTATCTACTCATAGTACTCTTAGACATTGGGCTGGGATATGCAGAACAGTCTGCTGGCCTGAGAGCCAGGACTGACCTGATGGCAGAGTTGGTGTTTTGCACATCCTCCTCCTCCTCATCCTCATAGTCATCCTCATCATCCGAGTACTGCTGGGGCGGACGGACTGGAACACGGTTGCGGCCCACACCCGCAGCCAGGTCTTCCTCCTCCTGGGTCAGAGACCAGGGCAGTCAGGAACAGAGGCTGCCCAACCAGCTGGGCACAGCACTCAGGAAGAAAGGTAGCCCCCTCTCCAGGAACCCACTGAGCCCTCTGGAGAGGCTGCCACCCACTGACACTACATAGAAGCCGACAGAGGGCTCCTAAAAGAACATACCCTCAACATTTAACCCTACACCCACGGGACTAGATTTCAAATCAGAGAAGCTTTCCTCTCTCTAAGCCCCTTAGAGGGGGGCCTCTGAGTATTAGAGGAACCTAGAAATCCAGGCCCCAGCAGAAAGTGAACACTAAGGGATTACATGGAAAAACCACCACTGTGGCCTCTGTGGAAAGCTCGGAGGAAATCTTCTAAGGGTGCATCCCACTTACCTGCATGGGCGACTTGGCATAATTATGATTGTCTAGAAAGGCCGGCAGCCGCTGGACAATGGGGGTCGGGTTAGGGGGAACACCATTGAGGCTGCTCCCTGGAGGCTTTACCACCAGCTTAGGTTTGCTGGGAGGACTATGGGTTGGAGCCTGTGGGCATGAACCAGCCACCTCCTCTGCACCATCTGAGATAGGGTAAAGAACACAAGGAGAGGATCTTCAGTCGGATCCTCACGTGAAGCCCACAGTCTCCCCAATCCTGTTACACAGCACTGTTCCCCCTTCCTTCTGGAGAACAGCCGAGCCAGTTGGCAGAAAGGGAGAAACAAGTCCTAAGTCATGGTCACCAGCAAAATGAGATGGGGACAAAAAAAAAAAAAAAAGGTGGGGTAGACAGAAAAGTACAGCTCTATAGAAAACATAAAGGGGAGAGTTTAGGGCTGGAGTAATGGCAACCCTATTTACAGGTCCCTTTTAGGGAAGGACGACTCTCTTATGTTCTTAGGGGAGGCAGCCATGGGCACTGGCCTTCAAACCTCCCACAGGAGCCTCTGCACCACCTTCCAAGTACACACATACAAACACTGGTTCTTGCTTGGCCCTCTCAAGACAAGCTAAGAGGGACGGCCCTGAAGCCCAGGAGAGACCATTCCGTGCCCCACCCCCCCAACCAAGTACCTGTGTGGGAGCCCTCAGAGGCTGATGGGGCCCTGCCTGCCTCCAGCACAAGGGCAGACTTGACACTGGCAGGTTTCAACTCCTCAGACAGCTGTGATTCTTGAGACTTGTGGGTCTGAATCAGCTCTGGCTGTGTTACTCTAATCAACTGAAAACAGAATCTAAGGTTCAGAGGGAGGGAGGATAGAGGTAGGCCTTTACCTCAAACAGCTAAGATACAGCACAATGGTCATGACTCTACCCATTCACAGAGAAGCAAACAGCCAAACAACAACCACTTCCTTTTAGAAGCTATTCTCCCTCTATGCTCCAAGCTCTACCTTTCAAACGAGAAAAGCATTGTAAAGAAAAAGCTTGGATCCATAAAACAGTGTGATCTGAAAAAGATGCTGCCTTGGAGGAAAGGCTGGCCCAGGGCCAGGCAAGAGGGAAACCTACCTGCTGCAGGGCCTCCAGTACTGTTTGGCGGTTCACCTTCAACACATGCAGCCTGGCCTCATACTTGATCCTGCGGTCGGGCACCACTGCCATCAGGTTGAAGCGGATGTCGTGGTAGGGCTCCCTGCAGTCACAGCCGCAGCCGTGAGGGCAGCTCCCACCCCAGACCCACCATCAGGTTGAGGCAGATATCCTGGCAGGGCTCCGTGTAGTTATATCTGCAGCCGGAGGGATAGGCCCCATCCCAAAAGGTGGACAGGAGCTGGCCAGGTACACCAGGCACCTGAGCTAATACATTCCAATGGGTTGTGTGAGGAGCCTGTTAGGAAGTGAGCCAGCACACATGGGCCACCTAGGGACCCAGCAAGGCCTACCTCTCCCATTCAGCTCATCCCAGGGTTGGCCACAGGTAGTCCAGGCAAGAAATAAGGCAAGGAGTAGAAGCCTCATCTTGCCAAATTAATCATGGCCTTGCAATTTACAAATCACTGAGCTTTCTTGTATCTTCTCCCCACCACCCCCCAAGGAAGCATAGCTCTACAAGGATAGAGTAGGATGGGCTCAGAGCCTTACCCTGCAGTCGCGAGACCAATTCGCTCCATGATGACCCGCCGGGCTTTGTCTGTCCATTCCTCATCATCCCCCCAAGGCCCTAGGAAAGACCGAGATGAGCAATCAGTAGGAAGGAAATTGGGAGTCTGACCAGGTCAAGGTAAAAAGTTAAGACCAGTGTGGCTGAGACAGTCATGAACTAGTCAGGCAATGTAATAAAGTCCTAGCCAGAGTAGGATGCTCTCAGTATAAACCCCACCCTCTGCTGCTGGGTTCCAAGCACCTGAGGACCTTAAGCTCCAGACACCCAAAAAGTAAGCAAGAAACCCAACAGGCCTCTAGCTCAGGTGCCTACCATGGTCAATAGGGTAGACCTTCAGCCCATCCAGTTCAAAGAGCCGGCCTGTAATAGGCACATAGCTGACAAAGTGGAACGCCTCCATGGTCCGCACTGCACTAAGGCCATTCTGCTTCTCGGGGAGGTGACGTGGCTCAGGCCTAGGGAAATACAAAGTCAGCGCCCACAAAAAATGACATTTTCCCCTACCATACTCCATACTGGCTACCACGCTCCACATACCTGGCATGGCTATTGTGTGCCTTGGCCAACTCTGGGGCGTTGCCAATTGCATATCCTTTGCTCTAGGGGGAATAAGACCACATCAGAAGACCTTCTCAGGTAGGTCTAGGGCAGGGTACAAAACTCTAGTAAGCCTGAAGGCATTTTAGGAATTTAAAGCAGCACAAACTTTCCTAAGGGGCTTGAGAGGAAAGAAAAGAGCGCTGACACCCCCGCAGAAATGGTCTGCTCTGGCCTTGTAGTTATCAGTGGAAAATAGGGAGCAATGAGGCCTAACAGGAAAAGCCCCAACTGGGAAGATTCTGACACTGTAATTTAAGGCTATTTCTTCCCTAGGTCTGTCTTCTCCCCTTAACAATTGAGCCTAAAACCAACTGCCTTACACAATTAATTATGGGTCAAATGTAATGATAACGGTCATCTGAAAAAGAAACAGCCAAATAGTGCCAAATGGTGGCAACATCACAAACAGCCCTTGGAATCAGATCTGCCCAGCCAGCTGTGAGTCAGGATTAAGGCACTGAGCCTACCTCAGGGCTGAAGCCTTTGGTGAAATCCTTCATGCGACTCAGGGTAGGTCCCAGGTCCACACTGCTGCAGTTCAGGAGCACACTCAGCAAGGCATGAGTAGCACAGGAGTTGGGGATCAGCTGTGAAACCAAGACCAGTCACCCATACACAGAATCCTTCACCCCAAACTCCCTTCAGTCTGTATTCATTAGGAATAGGTTCTGAGACAGGGACTCCTATCGGGACAAGAACCTTCCTTGGCTTTCATCACCCTAACTCAACACTTGTTCATTTAACGGGTACCAACTAAATACTCAAGTATCTGGGACATGGAGAGGGAACTGAGATGCTACCCTACCCTAAAACTCATTCCTCTACTGAGTAAAAGCTGGTTTTCTTCTGGCAGTAAGTTTCCAAAACTATCACCTTTGGTGTATGCCTATCTCCTGTTCCTGCCTTCCTTACTTCCTTTTCCTAAATCCAAACCAAACAACAAAAAAGCAGCATTGCACCCTCAAACAAGCACAGAGCCCAACACACCTGGTGGGCAAAGAACATATTATTCACAATATCGTCGTCAATCACAGACGTATCATCCACCAAGGTAGAGACCTTGCGACGGGACCTGCGTTCTTCTATCCATTTGAACAGGAAGATGAATCCATACACAGGGCTGGTAAAGTAAGAACAAAAGGACATGAGCATCCCCCTCTTCCTTCCCCTATTACTCTATACCACGTTGGAAGCTCCTGCCATGACCCCACCTGTTCTTGGCAATACTACATCCACTGTGGCCCTCGGCCTTTGTGTCCTATAGGGCTACCACAGAGTCAAGCATCAGCTGTGGCCAGCCATGGTGCTCTGGGAATCAACTCATTACTGACTCTCCCTATATTTAAAAAAAAAAGCAAAAAAAAAAAAAAAAAAATTTGAGGGCTGGTCAGATAGCTCAGCAGACTAAAGCGCCTGCTTAGACAGAGCGCAACAGCCAGGGCTGGCTTCCCAGGGTGTGGTACTGGCCCTGTCCCCAGGGCATGCTTAGCCGCCAATTGGGCGTGGCTAATCCCAGCTCTTGGGAGGCTGAACACAGCAAGAAGTCTGATTATATAGTGAGACCCTGTAGACCTTGTACTTAAAAAATAAAATAAAATAATAAAACTTGGCTAGGGAGATAACTCAGTGGCATAAGCACCTGAGTGCCAAGTTCAAGGTCCTGAGTTACTCAACATTTCTAGTCTCCAGAACAGCCAGGACAAGAACCTGAGTTTGGACATCTAGAAGGAAGTCTTGCCACACCAGCCAATCAATACAGGCCAATTTTTGAGTATGATTTAAGGCCACAGCAAGCACAGGGATATAACTAATCCATTACTCAGTTATGCAAAAGGCACGGTGTGACCTAGGGTTTCCTGCTGCAAGACTAGAAAAGGTAACTAATGAATGTATCCCAAGGACAGTTGAGGGGAGTGCTACTAACAAAAGGGAGGTGCTAAGGAAAAACTGGAAGAAAACAAAAAAACATGATGAGGATGCCACCCACAGAGAAAGGATTCTTCTGTGACATATCACAACATGAGTTTTCAGATATTGTCTCCCTTTAAGGATACTCTTGCCTTGCCTGCTTCCACTCTTTTGGTGTAAAAGGCAGGGCCAGCCACTCACCCCTGGCATTTGCTCTGGAGGTCATAGATCTCCTCCACCTGCACACCTTTGACACCTGTGATGGGGAAGAAAGAAGTCGCCAAGGGCAGCCCCCGGCCCTGCTGCCAGGGCACAAGGATAGACTCCCACCGCCCCATCTCGGTGGGCAGGAGGCTCTTACCGAAATCTTCCACCAAGAGGGTGAAGAGGCCTGGGTGGGGTGACAAGAGGAAGGGACGGTGGTCAATCAGGCGCGTCCCCGGCTCATCCAGCCGCCCCAAACCCTGGGCCGCCCAGCCCCCTCCTCACCCGGGTCGCTCTCCAGCTCCAGCCAGCCTTTATTCATCTTCCCGCGGGGCGGCCCCTCAGCGCCATGTCCAGGCCCTTCCGACCCGCCGCCGCCCCAGCCGGGAGCCCCCACAGCCCCCGGGGCCCCTCAGCCCCGCGCACAGACAACGGGCCCTGTCGCGTCACCCGCCCGCGACGGCAGCATACGTCACCACTGCGCGCCGACCCTGCCCCTGGGCAGCGGCGCGCGCGGAGGAGGGCGCGCATGCGCGAGGGAGCGCTGGCGGGGGCGGTGATATGGAGGGCGCGGGCGCGCGGCCGTTAGCGGTCTAGCTCAGCCAACGGTTGTTGCCGCCGTCTCTTCGGCCGGAGGTGCGCTCCCCACCTTGGCCGGCGCAGTCACCGCGCGGGGCGGCCGCCCGTGAGGTAGCTCTCACGGCTTGTTAACAACGAATAAAACTCCGGGACAGCGGCGCCCTCGGCCACAGGCAGCCCCGGCCAGGAGCGGTGGCCCGTGTGCGGAGCGAGCGGCGGAGGCATCTCCGACCTGGTTCCGCCGACGCGACATGAGCCTGGCCTGGCCTGCGCGGGATGCACCTTGAGCCCGTTCTCCCGCTGTTACCTCAGGGAACGGTTGTGGCCGCAGTAACCCATATTTTCCAAATATATCATTATTCGCGGCGGCGGGACCGAACACCTTCGTTTATTTTTAATGTTCTCAGCGAGCATCTGCACGGCGTTCATCGAGTGAAACAACTTGGTAAGCGTTCGGGGGGAGCTGGCAGGTTAGGAAGGCACGGACTTGAGCGGCCTGCCTGCGGGACTCTCCCTCGCAAATGCGTTTGTAGATGGTTGCGTCTTGTAACTCCGTGTGTGGATGACCCTCGAGGAACGTCATGATCCTGCGATGAAGAGTTAAAGCTTGGGGGTTTCTTTGGTTGCCGGAGTCCCCGCAACTGTCAGCAGTAACTGCAGCGGGTCCCGCGCGCCCTTCTCTCTCCTCTTCCAACCTGTCCGGCCACTTTTGCTAAGGTGGCGACACGTGACAGTTCTGCAGCCACGACCCAGGGTTGAAAGAGGAGATGGAGCGAGCATCGTCCAAGAAAGGGAAGGCTGGCGGACCTCGGCTTTCTGAGCGGCTAACGGCCTTAGTAGTCACGGCTATGCGGAAGAGTTGAAGGTCCCTAAAAGGACTCATGATACCCAGCCTTGAGCCACTCCAATGGGTACAGCAGTTCGCACCTCTAAAGTGACCCCATTCACTCCATCCTCCTCAAAAAATGTCTTCTCCCCCGACTACGCACAGTCTTCCTTTCATAAGAGGGGACTCGATTCCTTTTGCCCTCTGTCACTTTCAAGGATTTGTTTGACCCATGAACACTGTAACCATAATCTGCTAATATTAGTGGCTAGGGGAGTGGCAAGGTGTGCTCAGACGTAGACAAAAGTTGGGGAGGTAGGCTGAACCTCAGTGACCATCTAAGCCTTGTAAAAAGGAGTGATAAAAGCTAAAGGGTCAGTTTGTCAGTGTTATTTCTTAACTTTTCCTAGAAGAAATTGCTTTTTGGCCGCCAAAATCTCACAGGCTTCTTTTCCTAGGAAAGAACTACCTTCCCTGACTTTTAATAGGACACTTACATTTGGGTGCAAAAGATGGCTTTTTCCAGAGGGCCGTCTCGTCCATCTAGTAGAAACCATCATTTAACTAGGTCAAGTGATGGTTGCACGCTGTCTCACTGCTGCATGAGAGCGGTACAAAGTGTGTAGCATTGAATGTTGGCATCTGCACTTTCTTAAGTGTCCTCGTGTAGAAATAATAATCATAGCTAGTGTGGCAGTTTTGTGTGTAAACACAGAACAGTTCTTGGTAATCTTAAGAGTTACTGGCTATTACTGACATTGATACCAGGTGTTCTGTTTTATTCCATCACAGGGACTGGAAGGTGAAGTGCACTGTTGCCTTGACCCTATAGAACTTGATAACCAAATGCAGAATTCAGTTGCTGACCAAGCCTTGTTTATATTTATAGCTACAAGAAACTGTACCACCATCATTATATAGAAGAATTTAATACAGGGAAGAGAGACAGCTGCGAATGAAGACTATAAAAGACAAGAAGAAAGAATGCCAAAGATTGAGGTAGAATAGGTGACAGAAGAGAGTTGAGAGAAATTAATCAGTAGCTGATGATATGATGTACTTTTTTGCTCCTTTTGACCTGGTTTTAGGGGGCAGAGCTGAACAGGGTAAAAGCAAACACTGGTGGTCGCTGAAAGGTCCCTTTCCTGTCTTGCTAGTGCTGTTTCTAGTAGCAAGGTTGTATCTCTGGAACTTCACTATGTAAATTAGTATCTTGGCTCTGCCACTTGCTAAGTGACCTGGGATAAATCACTTTTTTCTGCCACAGTTCCTCTACTGGAAATTGTGCGTAATGATAGTATCCATCTTTTAAGCATGTTCTATAGAGTGATTGAACTAATATGTGGCAAAGTGCTAGGGAGAGTGCTAGCAGTGAGGAATGCTGACTCACCCAACTTCAGTACCACAGTAGCGTTGCTAGGGTAGTACCACCTGGATTTCAGAGAACTGGCAGAAGAAAGAGAAGAATGAAAGGGGGTTTGCTCTGCGTTCGTTTAGTAAACCCAGGCAGTACAGGCAGCTGGCATCAGAAAGATTGCTATAACATGGTTCCTACTCTCAGATAATTTAATGGATATGTTTTGTGCTTTCAAAAAAATACATAAAGCCAGTAGTAATGACTCACACCTCCAGGTACTTGAGAGAGTGAGCATGGCAAGTTAGAGGCCAGCCAGGGCCACTTAGGAAAGCTAAGTTGGGTTCTTAAGGGCTGGGTTGTAGCTCATCGGCAGAGTGTAAATAATGAAATTAACAAAAAGAGAGCCTGGCTTGGTGGCGCACGCCTGTAATCCCAGCATTTGGGAGGCTAAGGCACGAGGATCGATGTGAGTTCAAGACCAGTGTGGGCTACAGTAGTGAGCTCAAGGCCAGCCTGAACTTCATAGAGAGACCCTGTCTCAAAATACCAAAAAAAAAAAAAAAAGAAAACTAAAAGGAGAGAGACTGATTTTTAGCTTTTAAGTATTTTGGTCATCAGACATGTAAATAAGATTTTAAAGAAAATGTCTCAAGAGTCGTCAGTAAGCTACTCAGAGACTGCCTTGCACTTCTTTCTCTTCTACAGAAAATCTGCCAAGACTGCAAATGTAATCCAGAGGACGCTGTCTTCAGGGCCTGGTAAGAAAGATGAGGTGTATTGTCTCTAGGCCTCTACAAAGAAGGCCATCTGCGTGAGGCAGTGAATTTGTTTCTCTCACTGTGAGCCCTCCGTCCTTCCTAGATTCTCTTAAGAACCTAAAGAACTCAGGGTCTGTAATTTTAAAATTTCATGACCAAAGTTCAAGAGACAAAACTCCTTCAGTGTGATCAAAATTGTATCAAATCCTACCTGACGCCAAGTAAGACCTCATCCTAACCTTCCTGGCCAATGTGACCCTTTTGCCAAAACAGATGTTCCTAACTTACAGATTTTCTTGGGTTTTATTTGCTAGGCAGTCCCTTACAAGTTTTGACTTGGAATTCTTTGACTTTAGAGCGTTGCAGAGATGCTACGCATTCACAGTTGAAACTGTATTTTGAATTTTGGTCTTTTGACAAGTTAGTGATATATGGTATGATACCACATCACAAAGCCAAGAGTGAGCCACAGCTCCCGGTCAGCCACACAGTCATGAAGAAAAGCAACTCAATTGTGTACAGTGTTGCTGTGTGGTAAGCTATAATGTTTCGTAGGTAAATTGCTTTCTGTTTCTTTTTCTGTTTTTTTTTTTTTTTTTTTAAATGTATTTAGTACAGGGCCTACAGGGTCTTGCTATGTAGATCAAACTTGTTTTTCAGCCTCCCAAGCACTGGGATTACAGGCATGTGCCACAATGCCCAGTCTCAGTCACTGTCTCAGCAAGCCCCAGCGAGCCCCACAGCAGGCTAGGGGTTGAATCCCCAGTCCCTAGCCCCTGCATCTGCCTAAGCAGGCACTTTTGGCTGGTCTGGAACTCACTGTGTAGTCCGGGCCAGCTTTTGGTGAACCTCGTGCCTCAGCCTCCCAAGTGCCAGGACTACAGGCATGTTGTCACTGCCCAGTTTAAATAATTTTGACGGATATTTTCATTTCGTTTTGTGTTCTTTGCGGGTACTAGGAATAGAACTGAGGACCTTGCCTTTGCCAGGCAGGTGCTGTGCTGCTGAACTACATATCCTTGGCCCTAGTGACCAATATTTTCAACTTGTCAAGAGTCATTACTCCTCCATAAACTGAATTGTGTCTGTATTCCTTGTGCTCAGATGGTTAGTTCGGACTCCTCTTCCATTTTTAAAGGTCATATAATCATATAACTAATCATATAATTGATGCTTAATATTTACTTTTCTAGTTTGCCGGCTATGCCTCCAAGAACCTGGGGATCCTGAAAAATTAGGAGAATTTCTTCAGAAAGACAATCTTAGTGTACATTATTTTTGTCTTGTGAGTATAAGGTCTCTTTGGCTTTGTCTTAAGGTTTTTACTATGCAAACTACTTTTGTATCTAGTCTCAGATTTCTAGCCCTATTTGTTTTTCATGATTTTTTTTTTTCTTTTTGAAATGGGGTTTCACTATGCGGTTCAGACTAAGTTTGAACTTACAGCCCAGGTTAGCCTTGAACTCATGGTGATCCTCCTGCCTCAGCCTCCTCAGTGCTGGCATTCCAGGCGTGTGCTACCACACCTGATTTATAATAGCATTTTTTTTTTTTTTCATGTATTTAGGACAGGGTCTTCAAGGTCTACAGGATCTCACTGTGTAGATCAGACTCATAGTGATTCTCCTGCTTTCAGCCTTCCAAGCACTGGGATTACAGTGTGCGCCACCATGCCCAGTCTCAGTCACCATCTCATTGTGCCCCAAGGATGCAGCCAGCATGGCATGCTGGGGATCAAATCCCAGCCACTGTGCTCTGCCTAAGCAGGTGCTTTAGTCTGCTGAATTATCTGGCCGGCCCCCTATAATAGCATTTTTAACATCTATTTTTTAAAATATATACCTGGTGTAAAATCTCAACAGCGTAAAATATGTACCATAAGAAGCCTCTAAAGCAATATTCTCAGTCTTTCTCCTCTTCTCTAGAGACAAATACTGCCAAAACTTGGGATGTCCTGCCAATTATTTTTTCTCAATGTGTATTAGATATAATTTTCATACTATAAAATATTATGTACTTAATATACCATTTGTTGAGTCTTGATAAACGTATATGTACAGTAGTCCCTTGCTATTTCATGGTTTGGTTTTAGCAGACTCACTGTTTCGCAGGTTTTCAGAAAATATTAATCTAAATTGTTTATTGCAGGTTTTTCGCTGTATCACAAGATTTTGCAATACTATACAGTATATGTATGTTGTTAAAATTGTGTAGGTCTATGAGTTTAGAAAATGTTTAAGAACATTCGAAGTGTTTTTAAAATTGGAGGAAAGGTTTATGAGAGTATGGGAAGGGTTTATAAAGCCTTAGAACATATATAAATACTGAAATAAATATAACATCACTACTGCACTGATTTTCACTTTTTGCCGGGTTGTCTGGAATGTAGCCTCCACAATAAGTGAGGGACCACTGTATCACCACGAAACCACCTCCTGATCAAGTAAGATTTCTATTATGCCAAAAAGTTGACCTGTCTCTTCTTAGTCAATAAAATCTGAGATAATCACTGTTTTGACTTACAAATTAATTTTAGCTATTGTTTTACTTCATGAAGTTTAACCTCTTTTATATTTGGCTTTTTTCTCACAAAACAGTGTTTTGGAGATGAGAAGTACATTACATGTTGCTTGTCTCTTCAACTGTTGGTGGACATACAAATTGTTTCCATTTGGGGACTATTGTAAATAAAATTGCTGTGAACATTCATGTGCAAGTCTTTTTTGTGAACATATGTTTTCACTTCTCTTGGACCGATGCATAGGAGTGGAATTGCTAGCTGGGTTCTAAATATATGTTTATGCGAAGTTGCCAAGTCATTTTCCAAATGATTGTAAATGGTTGTGTCAGCTTACATTTCACAAGTGATTTATGAAAGTTCCATTCACACAGTTTTCTTGCCAAAGCTCGGCATTGTCAGTCTTTACTATTTTAGTCCTTCTGATGGATGGATGCATATTGGTACCTGTTTTCATTCGTACTTCTCTGATGACCAGCGAAGTTGAGCTGTTTTTCATGTGCATCTTGCCGTTCACATAGTTTCTTTCATGGAGAGTCTTTTCAGATATTTTTGTCAATTTAAAAAATTGTTTTTTCTTAATTATTGAGTTGTTAGAATTGTATATTCTGAATACAGATTCTTGCCTAAGGCTGTACCATCCTGAATACAGCTGATCATCTCTGAATATAAATCCTTTTTCAGGTGTATGTGTTATAAATATGTTCTCCTGTTCTGTGGTTTTCTTTTTTATTTTCTTAATTCTGCCTTTAGGAACAGCTCTATAATTTTGACAAAGTTCTATTAATTTTTGTTTTTCTTTTATGGTTCTTTTTGTGTGTGTCCTCTTCATCCTATCTGTTGAATTATCTAAGTGCCTTTATGAAAATCAGTTGACCATAAATCTATAGATCTGGATGATCAACTTATGTCCATGTGCCACTAGATTAATTAATTGTAGCTTTATTATGTTTCAAGATTACATAAGGTTTGGAGTGTTTTCAAAGATTGCTTTGGCCTTTGAGATTGTAGTGAGGACTGCCTTGAATTTATAGGTCAATTTGGAAAGAATTGATAGATAATGCTAAGTGTTGAACATGGTGTATTTCCCTTTTTATTTTTATTTTTACTTCAGCAGTGCTCTGTGGTTTTAGTGAAGTACTCATATATCTCTAAACGTATTCCTAAACATTTTGTGGTTCTGCTACTGTGAATGCTGGAATAAAGAAGTGGCAGCTTATTTTTGTATGTTGACTTTACCTCCTGCAATCTTATGAAATTCTGTAATTGTTTTTATGTATTTGTTTTGTTTTACATAGGAATCATCATGTACACAATCATGTTGTGTAAAGACAGTTGTGCTTTTTCTTTTCCCATATTTCCCTTTCATTCCTCCTTCTTGCTTTATTGTACTGTCCAGGACCTAAAACAATGTTCAGTGGAAGTGATATGAGTGCTTATCCAAGTCTTATTCCCAACATTAGGGAACAGCATGTAGGTTTTCATCATTAAATTTGTTAGCTGTTGGGGCATTTTTTCAGAGATGCTTTTCTTTTTATCAGATTGAAGCTTCCTTTTATTTTTACTTTCCTGAAGGTAACATGAACACATACTGAATTCTGTCAGATGCATTTTCCTGATCCTATTTAGATCTGAGTTTCTCTTCATCATCTTGTTAATGTGACGTCAACTACATTCTTTAATATTTAATGTTAAACTAATCTTGAACTCCTAGTATATGGTGCTGAGTTCAGTTTGTGAATATTTTGTTTGATTTTTATATCTATGCTCAAGAAAAAGATCTATGATTTTTTCTGTCTAGTAGATTCTGATGTATTTACAAGCAAACCCAACTTTAACCTAAAAATATACCAGTGTTTTGTATCTTGTATTCTTTTTTTTTTGTAAATCCTTTTTCAGACAGGGTCTTGTTATACAGTTCAGGCTGGCCTCGAGCTCACTTTTGCAGCCCAGTCTGGTCTCGAACTCGCTGATCCTCCTGCTCAGCCTCCCCAAGTGCTGGGACTACAGGCATGCGCCACCACACCCGGCTTCTTTTTCTTGTTTCTTTTTTTTTTTTTTTTTTTTTTTTTTTTTTTTTTTTTTTTTTTTTTTTTTATCTTTCTTTTCTTTTTACCTTTTATCTTCCCCCCCTCCCCCCATGGGGGATTGAACTCAGGATCCAGACAGGCACTTACTCTACTGAGCTATCTCCCCAGCCCACTTTTTACTTTTATCTTATTTATCTTTCTTTTCTCTGTTTCTCAGATCTTTTCTTATTTTATGAGCAGAATATATTTATTGGGGGAAAGAAAGCTTCTGTCCAAGAAAGGGACAGAAGGGGGGCCTGAGCTGATGATCCCCACAGAGATCTTTTCAGATAGAAAGCATAATTGTAGTTTTTTAAAAAAAAAAACTGATTAGTGGCTGGGGAAATAGCTCTGGCACAAGTGCCTGCTTGGCAAGTGCAAGGTCGTGAGTTCGAACCCAAGTCCCGTGCAGAAAAAACCCAAAAAACTGTTAAGTGCCAGTCTGGCAAGTGCAAGATCCTGAGTTCAATCCCCAGTTCCACCAAAAAAAAAAAAAAAAAAAACATTAGCATTTGGTGTGTACCAAAAAGTATTAAAGCAAACTCCTGTTGACACCTAGATTGTTTAATGCTTACTTATTTTTTCTCTTTATAGCAGTAACATGTTCATTGTAGAAAATGTGAATGATATTTAGAGGTATAAAAAAATAAAACTCATGAGATATTAGTGTGAAAATATATACTTTATATGTTTTAATTGTAATTGGGAATATAACAGCTGTCATTCAAGAGCCCTCAAGTCATCTAGCACAGTAGGGTCACTTTTTCTCTGATTTCAAATAGATAACCTGAGCCCCTGTAACACATTTTATGTAACTATTGCAAGAAGTCTACCACCCTGTCCAATGTTGTGAGGAGCCTTCCCCATCTTGAGATGAGGGTAGGGTGTTGACATTCTCAAAATGTGTATAATAAAACAGTTTAACCTGTTTTTCCTTGATTTCCCATTTTAGTCTTTGCTTTAGATACTGTTCAGAGACAAAAATCTTTCTAGGGCTGGCCCTGCCCTGAGGGTGCACTGAGCCAGCAACTGAGACCAAGTATGGTGGTGCCCACCTATAATCCCAGCACTTGGGAGGCAAAAAATAGAATCACTACAAGTCTGATTGTGTAGTGAGCTCCTGTAGGCCCTGTTCTAAACACATTTAAGCAAGTATTTCTAAAGTGTTATTAAGAGGCTGTAAACAGGCGGATCACGACAAGTCTGATCTAGTAGTGAGACCCTGAACACCCTGTAGACCCTTCCCTAAAAATACAAAAAATAAAGGTTATAAAGGGCCGGCCAAATTGCTCAACGGATTAAAGAGCCTACAAGCAGGGGCTGGTGCCAGGGGTTTGATCCCCAGGCCTACCGTGCAGGCCCCGCCCCCGAGGCGCTCTGTGAGGGCAACTGAGACTAGGCGTGAGCCTGTAATCCCAGCTCTTGGGAGGCTGTAAACAGGCAAATCACTAGGAGTCCTATCTAGTAGTAAGACCCTGAACACCTTGTATACCTTGCCTTAAAATACAAAAATAAAGTGTTATTAAAAGAAAATAATTTTCTCCTATAACACAGAATGATTGTAGTCAGAAGATTTTAAAATTCTCTCTCCCTTCCTGTATTTCCTGTGTACCTCTGAAGGGCAGTATACCAGGAGGGGTAAGAGCGTGGGTTCTGTGCGCCCACTTTCACTAGCAGCTCTTGTCGTGTGACCCCAGCCGTATTACTTAACACAGTGCACCTCAGTCCCCTCCCCTGCTCAGTACAAGTCATAATAATGTACTGTAGGACTGTGGCAAACAGAAAACATGTTAGTACAGAGGAAGTGTTTTCCCCAAGTGTTCAACCCACAGTAGCAGCAGCAGCGTGTAGTAAGTGGGAGGCAGTATAGGCAAAGGTACATAAAAAGAAAGGTTCTGGAGCTCCACAGCCTTGAGCAGGTTACGCCTCTCCTGTAGAGGCGGTGCTCGAGAAGTGCTTAGAGTACCCAATATATAGCATTATGAAAGCCTTCATACAACAAGTTATGCTATAAATGTATCTATATTCTACTAAACTCTGTTTCTTAGCTCTCTTGGCCTATCATCCTTACCCCATTGTACTGTTTTCCTGATGTCAATACTGACAGCCTGGTTTTGCTGCTTCCCCAGATCCTGTCTAGCAAACTGCCTCAGAGGGGCAAATCTAACAGAGGTTTCCATGGATTCCTGCATGAAGACATTAAAAAGGAGGCAGCCCGAGCTTCTAGGAAGGTTAGAATTCCCTCAAATGGAAACTTCAGGATAGGTCTTTCTTAGACCTCTCTCAGAATCTGTTTTTAGTCTTAGTTTCCGGTTTAGAAGTAAAAAAAAGAAAACTGATCTTTTGTTTGTTCAGTGCTAGGGAATTGAACCCATGACCTGACATATGCTATGCAGGTGCTATACCACTAAACTATACCATCAGCACCAGTCTTTCTTTTAAGTCCCAGTTTTCCTCAAATGTAGTAAAGACAGCATCATCCTGAGAAAACAGAGAATTCAATGCTGCTTAAAGCTCCATTTTAGAGTGCCCTGGAGCTTTTGAGATGACTGAGGAAAGGAAGGGGCTACAGTTTCATTCCATAAGAAGATGTGCCAGTGTGTCTGTTTGCCTTTTGGGAGGGCACTGAGACTGTGGGATCTCATTTACAGATCTGCTTTGTGTGCAAGAAAAAGGGAGCTGCTATCAAGTGCCAGAAGGATCAGTGCACTAGAAATTTCCATCTGCCTTGTGGCCAAGAAAGGGGTTGCCTTTCGCAATTTTTTGGAGAGTACAAGTGAGTGAGGAAGGGGAAAGTCAGCTGGCCTTTTGCAACTTATTTAGTTGCTAATGAAATCAGAATCCAGTTCTCATGGGCTTGTTTTCTTTCTCCAGTGAGTCCTTTCAATAATGGGAAACAGCATCTTGACTTGAAGATTTCACAGGGGCTTGCTTCTTGCTTCTCAGTCCCTTCTTAAATTACAAAGTCAGGGTTCTTAGACAGTTGCTCAGAACTAAAGGGGTTTGCAGGACTGGGAGCATGTAGAGACAGTCCTAAGAGCTCGTTCAGTGGGAGAGCAGCCAAGGGAAGGCATGTGACTGTCCTCCTGCTCTTTGTGAGTGTGGAGGGTCACTGGGCACAGGCTGGATGGCTCATTGTGCCTCGTAGACCAGGCACCGGGAATCTGCAATAGTGGCAAGCTGGAAACCAAGTCTGTTTACCTTGTCATAGATCATTTTGTGGAAAACATCGCCCAACCCAGAACATCCAACCGGGGAAAGTAGAAGAGGAAAGCTGTGTGTTGTGTTGTGAAGACTTATCCCAGTCAAGCATTGAGAACATACAGAGCCCTTGCTGTAGTCAAGCTATCTACCACCGCAAGTGCATTCAGGTAGGGCTTTCTCTCTGTGGGGCCCTTCCACAATTGCCCTCAATTTCTGCCTGGCATCAGAGTACTGTGGTAATGTTGGAGCATAGCTTAGTTTCAGTACTGTGTCCTGGAGGTCTATATGCAGGGCTTCTTCTGATCAGTGAGAAGAAAGACCAGCCTTTGGTCGTCCTTGGCCTATAGGATCTCACTGATGGTAAGGTTTAGATTCAGCACAATCTTCAGGATTGCCAGAGCAAATGGGCACATCCTTCAGTGAGTCAAGCACCCTTAAAATCACTGCATTACTGGGATGAAAGAAAAGGGCATGTATCCAGCACCTGACCTCTACTGCTAAGCCCTCCAGCCAGAGATGACAGCTGAGTCACTCTTGAAAATTCTGTTAAATGTATTTTGGTCCAGGCCTGAAACTTGTGTTTGCCCTCCATGTCCTAGCCTACTCAGACTCCTTTGTGCACCTGTGGAAGGTGGGAGTGGAAAGAAAGTGGTCAGAAAATCTTTTACAAACAACACTTTTCTATATTTCTCTTACAGAAATATGCCCACACATCAGCAAAGCATTTCTTCAAATGTCCCCAGTGTAATAATCGAGAAGAATTTCCTCAAGAAATGCTAAGAATGGGAATTCATATCCCGGACAGGTAGTGATAAAGCAGAGATTGAACCAAAGTAGGTTGCGTGGATTTCAAGAGAGGAGTTTGAGTGTGCGAATAGTGTGGGAAATGAGAGGAGCTGAAGCATTGATATACAGTGGAGAAAGAAGGAACAGGGGTAGTGCTTTTTACCAAAAGAAAAAAAAAAATCAGCAGAAAGCATGTTTCTGAGAACAGCACTGCCTGGGAGGCTGGGTTCCTGAAGTCCAGAGCAGAACCACAGACTCTGTCGCAGTCAGCCGGCTTCAGCCGCTCCCACAACTCGGCCGCTCTCACCCAGACTTGTTGGAAGTGTTCGGGCGGCCTGTGTAATTCCTTCTGTGCTTATCTTGGTCCCTCCCTGGTGAGCTAAGGCTTCCCCAGCCATTCTGTGTCCCTTGCTCACTATTTCTTCTCCCACTGCAGAGATGCTGCCTGGGAACTGGAGCCTGGGGCTTTCTCAGAGTTGTACCAGCGCTATCAGCACTGTGATGCCCCCAGCTGTTTGTATGAACAAGGCAGAGACAGCTTTGAGGATCAAGGGTAGGGAAAGCTCTTGGCTGGAAAGCACTCACCTTAGTGTTTAGAATTAGACTTTGACACAGTTATTAGGAGACAGAAGTTCACTCGTCCCTCTTGGGTGTTGAGGGGGCAAACCCAAGGCCTGTGCATGTGGCCTCTGCACTAAGCTATAGCCCCAATTCTTTTTAAAAGCTTCTATTTTGAAATAGGATGTTGCTAAGTAGCCCAGGCTGGTCTCAAATTTGCAATGCACCTATTTTAGTGTCCTGAGTAACTGGGATTATAGCCATGCACTGCCCCGCCCCATGCTAAGTTCCATTCTTGATTGGCCCCTTACTAATCCATTCGCAAGTGGACAGATCTACTCTCCAGATATGCTACTTCTTCCCAGTGAAAAGAGGCTTAGGGTGAATTCCTTTCCAAGTCCTCTTTGTGAGGGGCTGTGCTTGTCTGCAGGCTCTTGGGATCAGCACTCAGTGTCTCTTAAGCCATGCATCTGTGATGGGTAAAATGTATAGTAAAAAATGTCTGGGAAGATCTGGCCTGATAGCTCAGTGGACTAAAGCGCCTGCTTAGACAGAGCACAGCAGCCAGGGTTCAATCCCCAGCGTGCCTGTGCCATGCTGGCCCCACCCGTGGGGCATGCTGAGACAGAGATTGAAACTGGGCGTGGTGGCACCTGCCTGTAATCCCAACACTTTGGGTGGCTGAAAACAGGAGAATCACTACAAGTCAGATCTAGGTAGTAAAACCCTGTAGACCCTGTCCTAAACACATAAAAAAGGGGGGAGACCACCTGTTCAGGACCCCGTTCTTTCCCCTAATAAGTATATTCTGCTCATAACCTCCAAAAAAATGTCTGGGAAGCCCTCCCCATAGATGAGGTTGGCCCATAGCAAATACCCCAAAGTGTTGGTTCTGTTTATACCTACAGCTTTCTTTGGATCTTCCTGTAGGAGGTGGTGCCTTGTTCTGTGTGCTACCTGTGGATCCCAGGGAACCCATAGGGTCTGCTCCTTTCTTAGATCCAACAGCAAGAAATGGGAGTGTGAAGAATGTTTATTCTCTGCTTCAGCCACAGGTGGGACTGGGGATCACCTGGGCTAAGAGCTGGTGGGCAGGGGGCCTTGGTGTAGAGGCTGGCATGCCACCAAAAGGGGACTTGGAGTGAAGACTTCAGCTCTGGAAGGAAAGTGGCTAGGAAGGGGTCTAGGGACCTGAGCTGAGTAAATTACAGGGTTAAGTTTCCTTTTTTTTTTTTTTAACTTTATTTATTATGTTATGGCTGGCTCAGCCTGCCCTGGGGGTGGGGCTGGCACAGCATGTGGTGCCAGGGATGGAACTGTGGTCCCTGCGCTTACCTAAGCTTGCCTAAGCAGGTGCTTTAGACCGCTGAGCCATCTCGCCAGCCCGAGAGTTGAGTTTCCTTCCCCACCTTTTACTCACTGCAGACTATGTATCTGAAAATTCAAATGACATCCCTTCCTGCAGCAGCACCTTACAGCCCCAGGAGCAGTTCTGTAGAGACACCAGCCTGGACGAGAATCCAGGCTCTTCTTGACCCAATATTAGCACAGCCAGAGTCCTCTGGTAGCAGAAGTGGCCATTGCTAATATTCCAAGTATGTCAAAATCACTGAGAGCTGCAAATACTCCAAGTAACAGCTTCTGAGTAGTTTCTGGCAAGCATATGTTGGGTACGAAGCAGCGCTGCTCATCAGGTTTGAGGGAAGGAGCACTTGGGGCCAGCGAGACGAGGAAAGGAGCCAACACTGAGAGTGTGAGTCAAGAAAGAGAAGTCCCAGGGGAGCATGAAGAGCGAGCAGAGTCCAGATGGCAGCAGCACGTGTGTGTGCCCGGAGAATGCCTCTGCTCTTTCTCCCCGCGTGGTTCTTCCACCCAGACTCTTCCACCGTAATCTGGTTCTCACACACCTCTTCTTACTTCACTCTCGTGTGTTGTTACACTAATAAAGGTTTCCTCTCCACTGATGTCTCCTTGTGAATTCACTCTGGATTTGTCTAGCACGCTAAGGAGTCTGGAGGGCAGAATGAGGGAATAAGAGGACTCATGCTTCAGATCCACAAAATTCAGTAAATTAATAGATAACCATCAACTTAGCACATCGGTATGTTTCTTTGGGAGGGAATGCATCTGCAGGAAAGCCAGCGTTCCAGGGGCAGAGATTGGTGTCATTGCAGTAAGTGCACAGGTTCTCTGTGGGAAGTAAGCCGTCGTGGCAGTCTACAGTAGACTGAGGAAAGGCCCTTGGTGCAAAGCCACGCCCATGCAGCGCAGGAGGGACTCCACATACTCTAGCCCATGATGGCCTTAACACCTCTACAGCAGAAGTGAACCTCCCAGCCTTTTGTTGCCTGGGAGCCTGAGCATTTCTGTTCAGAGTAGAATTACAAATTTGCATGCCAGAACATTCACATTAGGCGAGGCAACTAAGATGGGAATCTGGCAGGAAGCCTGGGGAGAAATGGAATAGACCCTATCTTACATTTGTACATTTTTAAAGATTTCATGGGTTTCGGATTAGCGAAGGAAACTCAGAAGTAGACTTAATTCTCAGGGTTTCACTGAGTCATTTTGTTCTTTGTGGCAGGGTCTTTTGAGTAAGGCTGGCCTTGAATTCTATGTGGCCCGTGCTGGTTTCAAATTCCTGAGGGCTAGGAGTATAGCTGTGCACCATCCTACCCTGGCTCTGGATGGCTTGTTTGTAAGTCACTATGTTGCTAAGGCTGGGTTCAGAGGCCATCAAGCTTCAGCCTCTCAGAGTGCTGGGCTCACAAGCGCACTAAACCACACCTACTTTATATGCCCTTTCTTAATGTTCTGTCTCATGAGTTTGATTGTTTAATGTTAGGGTTTCCTAACTTGAATATCCAAGATTTTGTCAGAGACCTGCAAGTGACAAGAGGATTTTT
>PVKN010002132.1:0-44757 GCA_004027915.1 Capromys pilorides
CTGTTTCCTCCTAGGTTGGCATCAACTACCAGCCCCCCACCGTGGTGCCTGGGGGCGACCTAGCCCCAGTACAGCGGGCAGTCTGCATGCTGAGCAACACCACAGCCATTGTGGAGGCCTGGTCCCGCCTCAACCACAAGTTTGACCTGATGTTTGCCAAGCGGGCATTTGTGCACTGGTATGTGGGCGAGGGCATGGAAGAAACAGACTTCTCTGAGGCTCGGGAAAACCTAGCTGCTCTGGAAAGAGATTATGAAGATGTGGCCATGGACTTTGTGGAGGAGGAGGCTGGGAGCGAGGAGTACTAGAAGCGAGGAATACTAGGCAGTCTCCACTCCTACACTGCCTGGTGTCCCCCGTCCCCCGCCCCCACACACTGTACCACTGCTTCCTTGTTTCCACAATCCCCTGCACATACACCCGTGTCCCCAATACTGCAACATTCTGTGCAGGCCAGGCACCGGGCCTTCCCCACACTCCATGCTGTGGTCCTAAGCAGGGGCAGACTGGCCTCTGCCTCCAGGGACCCTAGCTGGCAGTGCCTGAGTTGTGGCGCTGCACCAGGCTGTGCTGCTGTGATTCCCAGTAGGGCCCTACTCGGCCCTGTGCCCAGCCCTTCCCAGGAAGAGTAAACCTAGAGAGGCTGTGGAAGTTCTCTGCCCCTACCATTTGGGGCAAAAGCTGCGCCATGCTGATACATGAAGGAACAAGCCCCGATAACCTACTCTCCCCACTCTCAGCCATCAGAGGGCAGAAGAGGTTGATGCCACAGTCCAATCTGGAGCCACCACCTAGAATTTAGAGCTCTACCTGATGCCTTATAAAGCCGTGGGGTCCAGGAAACAGGATTCCTGAAAACGGTCTTGAGCGGGGAGCCTTGTGGTAACCCGATGTGAGGCTCACCCATTATGCAGGTGCTATTTTAAAGTGCCTGTGTGCCTTTTACCTGAGAAAATCTGCACCTTTATTCTCCAGGGAGTCTTAGGACGTTTGGAACCACTGTTCTCTGGACAAGCCCAGTTGATCACTTGTCCTCAGACCTCAGCGCATTTGTCTGTTAATGGTTCTGGCCACGGGAAAGGCTGGGAAGAGGGCCCTTCCAGCCCAGCCCAGTCTTCAGGAATTTCTCTTTAATGTACTTGGCAAGTGGCCAAGGCCTGGAAGAGGGGGCAGACTTGTGCTCTCTGAGAAGGTCGGGACTGTGCATGGGCCAGTGCTGCTCTTGTCATGGTAACCTGGCTGGAAAGGTCCCCACCCCACACGGGCCTGGATGTACCCACTGCGATGTGGACACTCATTCTAGCAGGCCAGTCAGGACCAGCTGTGCTTTTTTCCAAGAGATAATCTTGAGGCTCCCTCCAAATGTGCCTGGTGGGCTTGCTTAGGACTCTGGAGACCGGTGGCTAGCATCATTCTACAGACTCAGTCCTGCATGTTCCAGCCTTGTGGAATCAATGCCCCGAAGAGTTGGCTGATAGGATGGAGTCCCAGAGCCCAAACCATGCCTTTCATCCCAAGCACAGAGACACATGCCCTGGGTGAGGTTCATGCCCCTGTGTGACTGTCCTTCCCAAGCAGTGCATCTCTATCTTCCTTTGTATATTTCTTTTTTTTTTGTATGAGGATTGGGGTTTTTAGTTTTCCTAAGGACTGAACACAAGGTATTTGCTTTGAGCAGTATCTCCAGCCTTTTATGTTTTTATTTTAAGGTGCAGTCTTGGTAAATTGCCTTGGCTGACCACAGACTTGAGACATTGTGCCTCAGCCTGCAAGAATCCTGTGATTATAGACTTGGGTACAAAGCTTGGCTTCTTCAATTTCCCATCTTCCCCTGTGGCTGCAGTTCAGCAGAGGCCTGACAGTCTCCTACTGCTGTTATTCCCTCTCCCTCAGTTCTCATGGTCCCCCAAAGACAAGTTTGTATTCATCTGTGTTGATTCCCCAAAAGTGCTACTCTGACCCCCACAGGTTATTTTCCTGATTTGTGCCTCAGCCCACACCCCTAGGTTAGTAACACAGGGCTGTCTCTCTAAAACCTGCTCTTGGTGCATCAGCTCCTGGTTCCTCTGGTACTAGAAGGGCTGGGCTAGATGGGGAATGAAGTATAGAAGAAGGGAAAGAGGCCCAACAGACCTAGCCTAGGAGCATGCCTATTGAATGATAGAGATCCGTTCAAATTCTCAGCCAGTATCTTCACCCAGGACCTGGGTGGCTGGTCGGTCAGTCTGTCTGTCTGTCTTTCCTTTTTTTTTTTCAGGACGGGGGTTCGAACTCATGATCTTGCACTTTCTAGGCAGGCACTTGTGCCACGGAGCTGCCTCCCTGGCCCCTAGGTGTTTCTTTCCTCTTTTTCTTTCCCTGTTCTTTTATTCCCTGAGCACATGAATTTGTACCTGTCAGCAGCTCATCTGTTATGCTAAACCATGAGAGAGACCACCCATTCCTGCCCCCAGGTGACCCAGGAAGCAGAAAGATGTCCACTGGGGGCTGGACCTCGGAGCCCACACTCTTGAGATAGCTAAGAAATGTATACCAGTTGGAAGCATTTGAATCAACTGGTGACTACCCTATGTCCTCCCTGGCCTGCAGGGAGAACGGACCACATCGCATTCTCCTCTTCCAGTCTCTTTCAGTACTTTTGAAATAAGCAGGAATAGCCCTTGTCAAATCAGTCCTTGGTCAGAATCCCTCTTGGCTACTTTAAAGCACTACATAGGACTGAGTCCCAGGAAGAGTTCTGCTGGGGTTCCTTTAACATCCATGCTATTATAAGACTGAAGAAGACAAATTCTTGCCTTGAGAGTTGTGATCTGAAACTATTGTCACTGGGACTCTAAGGGCTCTATTTGAAGTCTGAGCACAAAACAAGCGTTGCCTTTTTCCGACTGGGATTCTTCTCACTGGTGTTCCTGGACCCAGTGACAATGGTCTGTAGCAGGTCTAACCTAGATTGCTTTCCATTTATACTCGCCCTAGAGCCCAACAGCTTGTGTACCTTGGTTCTGTAGAGTGTCTGGAGGTCAGTGTGGCTATTCTGATAGTGATCTGGGATCAAAGGCTGGGACTTGGCCTAGATGAAAAAGAGGACGAGAGCTTCTTCCACAGTGTGCAACCTATAGTAGCAAGTAAATGAGTTTCTTCTGTCCAAGAATGTAGAGATGGGCCAGGAGTCCTGGCTGGTTTTTCTCTGTGGCACAAACTTTCACTATGCTTTGCCTTCTTGTCAGACTGGTCTCCCCCAGTACCCTGAGCTGTGCCCAGGGTACAGTGTTAGGTTGGATTGCTCAGCAGTGCAAACTTGTTTGCTGTTTGGTGTATTTTTCCTGTTGTATCCCTGGATATGACTACTGTGTTTGCTTTCTGGCACTACTATAATACATCTGAGATAACTTTTGTAAAAAGAAAATTAGGGCCATGTGCAGTGGTGCACTTCCATCATACCAGCTCATTGGCTGAGGCAGGAGGATCATAAGTTTGAGTTCATCCTGGGCCACTATATGAGATGGCATGGTACCACTATTAAGAATAAAAATAGGCTTCTTTTGCTAAGCTTCAGAATACCCAGACCACGGTCTGCTGTCCTGTGGCAAGGGAGCATAGCATGGTAGGAATGAATGTGTGACACAGCCAAACTTACCAGGAAGCAAAAAGAGAAAAGGACTTGGGTGTGGTGGCACACCTTTATAGTCTCAGCACTCAGGTTGAGACAGTAGGATCATTTCGAGTTTGAGACCATCCTGGAGGCTACAAAAGGGGGCACAAGGTCAGCCCCACCCAAAATGCATGGTGAGACCCCATCTTAACAATCTCTTCCTAGGGTCATTTTCACAAAGTTTTGTTGATTTTTTTTTAATGTTATGGCCGGCTCAGCCTGCCCTGGGAGTGGGGCTGGCCCAGCATGTGGTGCTGGGGATCAAACCACAGTCCTTGCAGTTGTCTAAGCTTGCCTAAGCAGGCACGTTAGACTGCTGAGCCATCTCACCGGCCCTGTCATAAGGTTTTTACTGCCTCTCTAGTACCACCTTGGGAAGCAAGTCTTTAACACAGGAGCTGAGGGGAGAGGTTCTGATTGCCTTTGAGAAGACCTCTGCTGCCTTCTGCATTCTCAGCTCTCCCCTGAAGCTCCACCACCCAGGACGTCTAGGGCGTCGGCCTTGGAAGATTCTGTCACCTGAATCATCTTGCTCCTTGCAGGCACTTAGTTTCATGCATTAGCACTCCTGCAGACCAAGGAGAACTTATCTGCTGTCTCTTTCTAACTTGCCTCTTCCTTAAAGCTGAGAGAAAAATGGGCCGGCGAGATGGTTCAGTGGTCTAAAGCGCCTGCGTAGGAAGGCTCAGGCAACTGCAGGGACTGCAGTTCGATCCCCGGCACCACATGCTGTGCCAGCGCCACCACCAGGGCAGGCTGAGCCAGCCACAAAATAAATAAATAAAAAGAAACAAACAAACACAACAAGCAAACAAATAAATAAATAAATAAATAAAATAAAATAAAATAAATCTTTAAAAAAAAAAATAATAAAGCTGAGAGAAATCAAGAGGAGATGTATGCATGGAGTGCCTAGAAGGCAAAGAAACCCCAGCTCAGCCAGAGGAGACTTCTGGGAGGGTTGGTCCCCAAACCAGATGCTGGAGATGGGTGGGTGGAATACAGGGTAGGGAGTTCCAGGGAGAAGCTGGTCTAGAAAAAGTATGGAAAACATGAACATCATATTCAGGTGACCTTGAGTAGTTTATAGCTGAAATTTGAGAAGGTAAGAGAACCTAGAGAAAGATACAGTGCTGAATAATCTTGGTTTTGAGACATTTCCCAATGTTTATTGAACATCTACTGTGTGCTATAAGTTATTCTAGCTGCTAGATAATCCAAAGGAAATTCAAAGAATTTAACCATTTGAGTCCCAGGGGGTATTGAAAAAACACTGTTGAAGAATCCCAAAGAGCACAACCCCACTTTATCTGAATGAGTACGAAAAGACCCAAACAGCGTGATAGCACTTGTTTTATTTTATGTCGAGAAATACCAAGCAGCGCGATAGTGCTTTATTTTTCATTGATGAATCAGATAAAATGCTGTATATGTATCTTGATGAACGAAGATCAGTTAAATATTGGAAAAAGGTAGCCTTTAACACAATCAACCGCATGGTTTTAAATGCATACATAATCTACAAGGAAACAGTTAAGAGTAAAGCAATATCTCAGTGTACTTGCGTCAGTAAATCTGAGTGCGCGACTTCGACGATCGGTAACGCACCGTCAGTTGTCCACAATGTTCGAAATGTGCTGGGTTTTCTCGACATAAAATCTCAGCAGCAAGATAGCCCTGCTTGGGACTCAAACGGTTAAACTTTTAAAAAACTCCGCTAGGGCTATGATGTCAAACCTTGCAGGGTTTTCAGTGATACAAATGCCCCCTGTAACACACATACTATAGGTTTGCCGCCACATTTGTCCTAAAGTGTCCTTTTACAACGCAGGCCCCAGTGCTGTCCAGGGTGGCAGAGAATAGAGCAAGAACCTCTATTCTAGGGCAGTGGTTCATTTAAAAAAAAAAAAAAAAATTAAAATATGTTCATTAGTATATATTTATAACAATTACATTAACTTGAGAAATTGGTGTGTATACATGTCACATATTTTTAAAACTTGATCTTACATGTTTGCAGTGCATGAAATTTACATTCATCTTGAGGAATAGGTACATGTATGACACATCTTCTTTTCCCCTTTCTCTAGCCCCTCCCTCTGTCCGCTTCTAGGTTCCATTTCTCTGTTTTATTACTATTATTTTTTAGTTCACGTTTATGGATACATAATGTTTACATTCATTGTGGGTATTTGGTGCATGTATAAGACACATCTGAAATCATCTACTTCCGCTTCCCTTTCATCCCTCCCTCCCCTTGCCATTGTCGCTTGGATTCCTTCCTATTTGCAGAAGATCCGTCTCCCTGTTTCCTTCTACCAATTCTTTGTTTTGTTCTTTATTTACACTTCCTTACACAAATGAGAGATACTATACAGTATTTAAGCTTGTGTGTTGATTTATTTTGCTTAATGTGATTTTTTTAGGTCTTCCATTTTCTTACAAATGCCTTGTATTTATCCTTCCTGATAGCCAAATTATATTCCACTATGTATATAGATACATATTTTCTTTCTCCATTTGTCTGTTGAAAGACAAACAGGCTACCTCCAGGATTTAGCTATTTTGTACTGCTGTGTATTTGTATGTGTGTATCACTATTACATGATGTATTTAGCTCTTTGGGGAAGATATCTAAAGAAGGAATAGCTGGGCCAAGTGGAATTTCTAATTTTAGTTCTTTGAGAAATCACTTATGGTGTTTCCATAATAGTTGTACTAGTTTACATTCCTACAAGCGTATAAAAGGGTTCATTTTTCACTGTAGCCACTCCACTACTTACTATTTGATTTCTTTTCCTTTTTTTTTTTGTTGCCCCTGAACTCTGCACTCCTCAGTCCCCACTTTCTTAACTCAGGAAATCCTTTGAATTCAAACTGGTTTGTGGTGCACACCTGTAATCCCAGCACTTGGGAGGCTGAGGCTGGAGGATCAGTGCAAGTTCAAGACCAGCCAGGGCTATGAAAGTGAGCTGAAGACCAGCCTGAACTGCATAGTGAGACCCTATCTCAAAAAGCCAAAAAAAAAAAAGGGGGGGGGGGCTAGGGAGATAGCTCCATGGCACAAGAGCCTGTCTGGCAAGTGTAAGGTCCTGAGTTCAAACCCCATACTCGCAAAAAAAAAAAAAAAAAAAAACTGTCTTGAAAGTTGAGGGGCTGGGGAGATAGCTCTGTGGCACAAGTGCCTGCCTGGCAAGTACAAGGTTGTAAGTTCAAACCTTGGTCCCACCAAAAAAAAAAAAAAAGTTAAAGTTGGGACAGCCCTGAGGCTTGCCTCACTGGTTCCTCATTTCGCAGAAATCCTTCTTTGTAGCCAGACTCCAGACTTGCTTATCTCGTATACTGTTGTCTGATGTATTTTGCCTTTCACCGTTACTGTACTAAGCAGGAAGATCTCCGTTACTCCTTCTGGGCCAGAGCAGGAGTGCATTAGAATGACAGCAGCCAATTAAAACAAGCACTACCCAGAACTTGTAGATCCCCAGACACTGAATCTGGGAAAGCTCAGATGAAGAAATGATATTCATTAAGAAAAAGGGAAGCAACAAAATTTATAAATGAGTAAATGATGTCAGTAGAAAGTTCTCCAAAGAAGATGTATAAATGGTCATCAGCACATGAAAAGATGTTCAGTATTGGCAGGAAAAAGCAAATCAAAGTAGGGAGCCTGTGAGATGGCTCAGTGGCCTAAAGTGCCTGCTTAGGAAAGCTTAGGCAACCGAGGGTTTGATCCCCGGCGCCACATGCTGTGCCAGCCCCACCCACAGGACAGGCTGAGCCAGGCATAGCATAAATAAATTAAAAAAAAAAAAAGTAAGGAGGTGCCACTTCACACCCATTCGGATGGCTACAGTCAAAAGCCTAAGAGTGACAGGTGTTTCTCAACAGAGACACAAGAGCCTGTAACATTGCTGGTGTGAATGTAAAACATTACAGCTACTTTGTGTCAGAGTCCCTTCCTGGTTCGCGTCTTGGCCCAAGAAGTCTAAACTTACGATCCTAAAACTACGTTACTGGAATTCTACCAAGTTAATTCCAATCTACCACTCCCAGCGCAACCCACAGTGACAACAAAGACACTAAGACATATATATATATAACTATTGGGGAGCCAAGGGGACCTAAGTCTAGCCATGAAGATGGCTTTCTGGAACCAAGAGAATTATTTGATTTCTTGATGATCACCTTTCTGTTGTAAGATGAAGTTGTAGTGTTTTACTGTGGACTTCTTTAATGACCAGTGTATCAAGTACTCCCTAGAAAATTGGATTTAACATAAATATCTCAGTGTATAAAGATTTACAAGATAGGCTTGCAGTTTCCACTTGCCGAGTCAGGTGTGGGAAAATGCAAAACAGCTGCCTGCGCACTGGAAATCCAAAGCATCTAGTCAAAGATCAAAAACCTGGGCATCACTGTAGAGTCTCATGTGAGTCTGTAGCGGAAGGCTGAAGGGTCTGCTCTGGAAGCCAGGAGATGATGTCCAACATGAAGTTAACAACTGGGGCTCCTCTGAAGAACAGAAGAGCCTTCTTGATTCCCTTTTATTCCATTCAGGCTACAGGCCTGTGGGTTACCACTGCTCAAGTCTTCTGTTTCAGTAAATCTCTTTGGCAACACCCAGAACTATGCTGATGTAATTAGGTGTTTCTTATCCAAATTGACACAACAATTCACTGTCACAGCCAGAGAGGTTGAACATTTTTTCATATGTTTATTGATCATTTGTATTTGTTCTTAGAAGTCTCAGTTCATTTCACATGCCTATTTTTTTACGAACTCTTTTATTTGGGGTGATCTAATTTTCTTTGAGTTCTTTATATGATCCAGATATTGGTCCTCTGAGGAATGGCTGGTAAATGACCCTGCTGATTGTTTCCTTTGAGGCAGAAGCTTTTTAATTTGATGTCATCCCATTTGTTGATTCTTGCTGCGGTTTCTTGTGTAATTGGATTTATGTTAATAAAGTTTTTGCTTCTACCTGTGATTTCGTGTTTTATCTTCTAGTAATTTGTTGTTTCAGTTTTAATGTTTAGATCTTTGACCCATCTTGATTTTAATTTAGTACATGGTGAGGGATACGAATCCAGCTTTAATCCTCTGCATATAAAATAATATTTCCCAAGCTCCATTTGTTAAGTAACCTAGCTTTCCTCCAACATGTTTTGGCCACTCTAATATTTAAATTTTTTTATTTAAGCATCCTGTGTGTACTACTATATGATCTACTTTGGAGAAGGTTCTCCGTACTGCAGAGAAGAATGTGTACTCTGTTGCGGAGCAGAGCACTGTGGATCTGTTAAGACTGAATGCTCAGGGGTGTAGTCCAGCTCTAATATTACTTTACTGGTTATTTGTTTAGTGGATCTATCTCTTTGTGAAAGTGAGATTCTTACTTCTGACTGCATATTATATAGAAGACTTTCTTTAGTTTAGCAGAATAGGTTTTGCTGTGCTGCCCAGGCTGGCCTTAAATTTGAGGTCCTCCAGCTGCAGTCTCTCAGGTGACTGGGATCACAGGCACATATCACTGCACCCAGCTTCAGGAGGGACTTTTTAACAAATACTGGATCTATGCAGAATCTGCCAGACAGTTGTCCTAGGATGGGTCTAAGGTTTTCTTTTTTTTTTTTTCCAAAGGGACTTTTTTTGGTCTTTTCACTATTTTGTTTTTTGGTACCGGGAACCGAACTCTGGGCCTCGCGCTTACTAGGCAGGCGCTGCGCCACTGAGCTACATCCCCGGCCTAAGGTTTTCTTTTTAATTTTCCTAAATGAAGCAAATGTACAGCTGAGTTAACTGCACTAGAGATCTTTGACATTTGTGAAAATGCAGGGTGGTCAAACGGGGTTGGTGTATGCTTAATTTTTCCTCAGTTGAAGAATCCTGACCTAAACAAAGTACAGGTTTAGAAAATTAAAAAAAAAAAAAAATTGGTCCCTAACTTCCTGATCTTAAGATATTGGAAATCTTTTTCCTTGACAAATTACTATATTCATTTTAAACACTTCATAAATACTCCTTTTAAATTTTTATTTTTGTCCTGTGTTTGAAGTGTATAATGATCACATTTATGATGGAAATTCAATGCATGCAGATGACACATCTTAATTCTTTTATATCCCATTACCTGCCCCTTCTTCCACTGTCCTTCTGTCTCCTGATTCTGTTCCCATTTGCAAAAGATCAATTGCCTGGATTCTATTATCTAACTTTTATTATTTATTTAATTTATTTACTTATTTTTTTGTCTTTTTGAGACAGGGTCTCACTGGCCTTGAGCTCACTTTTGTAGCCCAGGCTGATCTCAAACTCTCACTGATTCTCCTGCCTCAGCCTCCCAAGTGCTGGGATTACAGGCATGCACCACCATGCCCGGCTCTCTAGCTTTTCTTTTGTTTCTTTATTTATGCTTTGTTTTTCTCAGATCAGAGAAATCATGTAATATTTAAGCTCACATGTTTGATTTTTTTTCTTAAATGAGTAACTTTTTTTTTTAATTTTATTTTATTTATTTATTTGTTTGCTTGTTGTGTTTGTTTGTTTGTTTGTTTCTTTATTTATTTTGTGGCTGGCTCAGCTTGCCCTGGTGGTGGGGCTGGCGCAGCATGTGGTGCCGGGGATCGAATCGCAGTCCCTGCAGTTGCCTGAGCTTTCCTAAGCAGGCGCTTTAGACCACTGAACCATCTCGCCGGCCCTCACATGTTTGATTTATTTCACTTAATATTATGGTCTCAAAGTGCATCCATTTCCCTAAAACTGGCTCTCATCTCTTATATCAGTAGTAGTCTATTTTGTAGTGAACTATGGACTTATTAACTCAATTCATTCATAAGAGATGGTTATAACTCAAATTTATTGCAGTCAAGAGTATTTTTCCCATAAGAAATAATGGAAGTACCCATAATGCATTTTGAATGTCCCAAAGCTCCTCTTAACTAATGTTTTCATAATAAGAAGGATTGTACAATATGGTTTACCAGAAACACCAATAATTATCCCAGTGTATTCACCAAGAAGTTATAAACGGTGCCTAGTGAGCCAGAAACCGTTCCATACTGTACTCCCACACTAGGATCTGCTTCTGGCTCACTAGGTCTCATCTCTTTCATAACTAAAAAGTGTTCTAAGGTTGTCCACTTCTGTCTCTTTCTTTAACACTCTTCTTCAGTATGACGTGACATTATTAAGCAAGTGAACGCAACCACTGGCTTTTTTTTTCTATCTAGGTGGGTCTTCGTTACAAATTTTTGTAGCTTGGTCCATTTTTCTCAGAAGAAAAACTTTGCTGCATTAATCACTGATACTCCCCCTCCTCTTCAGAAAGTTTCTCAGCTGCCATTCCCTGTGGCTCAGCCAGGAGTTGCTGAAATTTTTCCTCTGAGTGTTTCTCCACCAGTTCCTCAACATCTCCACTGTCTACCTGCCAGCCTAAGGACTCTGCTATATGACCGTGTCATCACTGTGAACTACACAAGGTCTCTATGAAACCTTCAAAGTCTCTCTGCTATATAATTTTAGGCCACACTTTCTGGAAAGCACACCTCAGTGTCCTTAGAGAGATATTGGCCCAGGATTTCTCAATTAGTCCCACACAGGAAGGGGTGTTGTAATGTTCCTTCCAGAACCTTTAAGGGTTAATCTACCTCAGACCATCTGGAAGCACTTCAGGAATACTTGCTTGGTATATAGCTTCTTAAGGTTAGCGAGAACCTCCTGGTCCTTTGGCTGCAGTAGAAGAGTTGTGTTAGGTGGGAGGAAATCAACTGAGAGCCATGGGAATTCTTCAGCCAATTTTTCTTCCAACTTTCATAAGTAATCAGGAGTATTGTCTATGATGAGAAGAGCCTTGAGTGGTAAGTTATTGTCCTCTAGATATTTAATAGTAAGATAGAAAGCCTCTGATCCACTCAAGAAAAGTACTCATGTAAGTTAGACTTTTGTGTTAGAGCTTCACAAGCTCCCTAGCCTATGCTTCATAACCTTAAGTTTTTTGAACAATCTAGGGGTCTCAGTAATAAGCCAAGAAATGCTTTATCTTGAGGTCGCCACTTGCATTGGCCCATAGCAATAAGTTTAGGATACTCTTCATGGGCTTTTCTTCTCTTCCTGGATAATGTATGTTCTTATGGGCATTTTCTTCCAGAAAAGGCAAGTTGTATCATAGTTGAAAACCAGATAAGAGCAAAAGCTGTTTCTCTGTGTCATCATTTTGAAGGGGTATATATAATTTTCACCAGCCCTTTATTAGCACTAACTGGTTTATCACATCTACCTATGCTATGAACCCCAGTTCTCACTTTAAAGTTACAAAATCACACCTTTCTGAGAAATAGAAAGTTTCATCATTGTCATTGATGGATTATCTTTTCTGAGTTTGCATTTAGAGCCCTAGCTTTTTCACAAATTATAGAGTCCAGCTATAACTTGCCATCTGCCTTTTGTTTACCCATACTAATAATAGCCTTGCTACTTTGTCTAACACTATAGATTGTGACTTAACTAATTTGAGTAGCACCTTTAGCAACACTAGCTTTATACAAACCTTCTGGGCTGGGGATATAGCTCAGTAGCATAAGTGCCTGCCTGGTAAACACAAGGCCCAGAATTCAATCCTCAATGCAAAAAAAAAAAAAAAAAAAAAAAAACTTTGCAAGATTGTTGAGATGGGGAGTTCAACATGTTGTACCTGTTAGCAAGTTCAGTCACATGAAGAACACCATCATATTTCTCCTTCTTTTTGATTATGACTGTTTACTTTTCTCCTTCCTTAGTTTCTTTTCTAGCTTTTTTGGGAAGCCATCTTAGTAGCAGTAATAGTAACAATTCTATAAAACATTGACTTAAATCGCATCCACAAACATGTGCATCTGAGCCCTGATGCTTACATAAGTTCTTCTGGCTTTGGGAGTCTTGGTTTACAGCTGCACAGGTGGTCAGCATTCAGGTAATAACTTAAACCTAAAATTTCAGTCATAACCCAAGTTGTTTGCATATAAGGCCAGTCCTAACTCGAAGGTCCACTGTAAATAAATGCTACATTTTCCTTCTCTGTTCCTCTGTGGGCCTTTTTTTATTTTGCACGTTATTTATATAATGTTTCTCACATAGGAAAAACCATGTGTTGCCTAAGCTTGTGTGTCTGATTTACTTTGCTTATCATAATGCTCTCAGGGTGCATCCATTTTCGTACAGATGGGTAAATCTATAGGAGGCTTCTAAGGTTTTTTTTTTTTTCCTGCCTCAGGTTTCTTTGTACAAAGAGCACAGGAGGACACCAGCGCCCCACAGATGGCACCCCAGGGGTCACACCAGTCCTTGTTTTTACATCAGCAGATAAAGAGGCTTTTACTGTGGAGCCTTATAAGTGGCTGGGCACCTTTGGTGGCCTGAGCATCTTTGGGAGCCTGGGCTGGAGCAGAAGCAGGAGTCTAGTCTTTGGCTGGAACAGAAGCTGGAGCCTGGGCCTTAGCAGCAGCCTGGGCCTTTGGCCGGTGTCTTAGTTACTTTTCACTCATTGCTGGGAGAAATACCTGACACTCAAAATGAAGGAAGGAAAGGTTTATTTAGCTCACAATTGCTGGAGGTTTCAGTCCATTTTCGGCTGGCCCAAGGCTGAGTGGAACAGGGCAGAGAGCATCCACTTCATGGCGGCAGAACAGCAACAATCGCGACAGAGGCAACAGACCAACCAGGGCGCAGAGAGCAACAACCACCATCTGTCTCTGTCTCTCTTTATATTACATTCAGTCTCTCTGCCTCAGCCTATCCACCTTAGGCTACACCAATAATCCCAGCCATACTCAGACCGATAACCCCATCAGTACTAAAACACATAATCCCAGTGGATCAATAGTCAAGTAATCCCAGCAGTACTCAGACCCATAGTCCCATCAGTACTAAAACACATAATCTCAGTGGATCATAACTCAAGTCTCAAACTCTAGAAGTCCCCGCCCCATGATTGCATGAGGCTTTGGGGGACAACTAGACATAAACCATAGCAGCCGGCAAGGCCTGCGACCCTTGGCAATGCGGGCATGGATATGCTTCCCAAGCTTGGGGTGGGCAATATAGGCAAGTGTAGCAAGCCTGCGGTTTACTCCCTTTGGGATGATCTTAGGTTTGACCTCCTTGGGCTTGGCAAGGGCCTTGATAGCCTCTGTGCATGCACTCATGGCCTTGGCATTGTTTGCTTGCATCTTCTTGAAGCCTTTCTTGTGCTTCTTGGCAAAACATGTTCCTAAGGATCTTGGGATCTACCCCCTTCTATCTTTGTGACCGAGGTTTCTTGATGCCATTTCTGTGCCATTTTTGGGACTGGTTGTGCGTGGTGTGGCTCTTGGACTTGGCCGTAACTGCACTGTAAACCATGGCTGCCAAGCACCTGAAACTGGAAGATGACTCTAAGATTTAGTTATTATGAATGGTGCTATTATAAACATGATGCTTTTAACTCCTTTGGGAATCTATATAGAACAGGAATATCTGGGTTGAATGAATTTTTTTGTTTGTTTGTTTGTTTGTATTTATTCGTTTGCTTGTTGTGTTTGTTTGTTTCTTTCTTTCTTTATTTTATGGCTGGCTCAGCCTGCCCTGGTGGTGGTGCTGGCGCAGCATGTGGTGCCGGGATCGAACCGCAGTCCCTGCAGTTGCCTGAGCTTTCCTAAGCAGGCACTTTAGACCACTGAACCATCTCGCCGGCCCCCTGAATGAATGTTTGTTTTTAGTTTTGGGGGCAAATCTTCATACTGATTTCCATTTTGGTTTTACTAGTTGATATTTCCACAAAAAATAGAGAACAGTTTTCTTTTCTTCATAACCTTGCTAGGATTTGTTATTACTTGACTTTTTTATGATAGCCATTATTTCTAGAATAAGGTAAAATCTCAGTGTCCTTTAATTTGAATTTTTCTAATGTCCAGGAATGTTGAACATTTATATTTATTGGTCATTTGTACTTCACTTCCAAGAAGTATCTATTAATTTCACTTGCCCATCTTTAGATTGGATCTTTTATTTTGGATTCCCTATTTTTTTTTTAAGTTCTTTACTTTATTCTAGATATTAGTCCTCTGTTTCAAGTGTAGGTGGAAAAGTATTTCCCCATTTTGTAAGTTGTCTCTTTAGCCTGTTGTTTTATTTCCTTTGCTATGCAAAAGCTTTTAATTTAATAGCACATTTGTCGATTCCTGATATTTTTATGCAGTTGTGATTCTGTTCAAAAAGTCCTTGCCTACACCTATGATTTTAAGACTTTCATCTATTTAATCTTGCAAGTCAACTTTAAGAAATTTACTTAATCTTTCAAGTATTTCTTTTTTAATATTTATATCTTTTCTATATTTTGATTTTAGTTTAGTGTATGGGCTGTGGACTCAATATTCTGCATGTGCATTATTAGTCTTCCCAGTATTATTTGCTGAAGATGTTATCTTTCCATCACTGTACATTTTTTGGCCCCTTTGTCAAAGGTCAGTTTGCTGAATGTACCTGAGTTGTTTCTGTACCCTCTATTCCACATGGGGGTGTGTGTGCACATATGTGTGTGTGTGTGTGTGTGTGTTGTGTGTGTGTGTGTGTGTGCATGCCAATATCGTGCTGTTTTTATTATGGTGCTTTTGTAATATTACTTGAAATCTAGAATTGCTTTCTGCTTTGTTCATGTTTCCCAGAATTGCTCCTTGCTATCCTGGTTCTTTCTTTTTTCATAGGAATTTTAGGATTTTTTTTTAGCTCTTCAAGAAGTGCTATCGATATCTGATTGAGATTTCACTTAATCTATGTTATCAGTTTTGGGAATATGGCCATTTTGACAACATTGATTCTGCCCATCTAGAAACAGAGGACAAGCTTTCCCTCCTTGGATGTCCTCTTCAATCACCTTTTTCAGAGTATTGTAGTTTTCATTGTAAAGGTCCTTAACTTTCTCTTTAGTTAGTTCCTAAATTTAAACTTTCTTGATGCTCTTGTGAATGATACTAGTATTTTTTTTAGCTTTTTTCAGTGGATTTCTTATTGTTGTACAGGAATGTTGTTGATTTTTTTGTGTCAACGTTGTATACTGCTACCTTGCTGACTGCTTACTTGTGTTAAGACTTTTGACGGCATTTTTCAGGTCATGCAAAAGATCATATTATCTGTGAATAAGGACAGTTGGATTTCTTCCTTTCATATACATTTCTTTTATATTTGTTCTCTTGCCCATTGCTCTGGCTAATGTTTGGAGTGCTATAGTGAAGTGAAGTGGTGAGAACAGTCACCCTGGTCTTGTTCTTCATTTTGGAGGAAAATCTTTCTGTTTTTATCAATTTCATATAATTCCCAAGTAGGTTTCTCGTAAATAGCTTTCTCCAGATTGATATAAGCTTTGTTGTAGTTAAGGCTTGCAAAGGAAAAGATTTAACATAGGGCACATAATTTATGATATTATTTTATAGCATCCACTCAAAAAGTCAAAGGCAAAAGAGCTCCAGAGATCTGTCTGTGCACTAGAGACCCAAACAACAGCCAGCACCCTTCTCCCTACAGCAATGTCCAAACAAGTCCAAGCAAAGGCCTAAGTGTACAGCAATGTCTCATGCACATCCATATCAAGGATCTATGCCTGGAGGGCTCAAAGCCATTGGTGGAAATTAGAATGTCTGCTCCAGTGGAGTGAAGTCTCTGTTCCAGAGAGCTGAGAGATGTGCACAGGAGCCAGCATCACTCAAGGTAAAGACCAGAGTTACCCCCAAAGGGAATAGCAGTCATCCCAGGTGACAGCATAGGCCAGAAATTCCCCCAAAATAAGAACAGCCAAGTTTGTGTCAGGGAAATCAGCTGAGGCAAGCTTCTCTAGGAAAATTAGCAGCAACCACTTCCCTTCTGGTTCTCCTTTTATGCCACTCATAACAATCCTCAGATGGGTCTTCCACATCCAGAACCACACAGACTAGGTTCTGCTGGGCATTCCCACTAAGTTTGCCATTAGTTAATTCTCCACAAAGTGGATTAACTATATTTATTTTCTTCAGGGTTCATTTGTCTTTATTGCGAATGGGTATGTGTGGGCCACCACTCTAGATTGCTTCAAAGCTCAGGGCATGAGACAGTGTATTAACATGAACCTGCTGTCTAGCATAAGCACAGAGTGGGATACACATATGCAATCATGACTTAGCATTAGATGAGTGTCAGTTGAGCCAGCATGCAAAAATATAAGGGCTGGTGATACAGCTCAGTGGCACAGTACCTACCTATCATGCACAAGGTCCTGAGTTTGATTCCAAATACCAAAAAAAAAAAAAAAAAAAAAAAAAAGCATGACAATAACCTATATAATAATTAAACAATAAAGGCACAGGCTGTTCTCTGCTCTAATTCTTCCTACTGCTATATTGCTAATGCCTAAATGCATGTGTTCTTTACCCTGGGAACCTCACCTACAAAAATCTCCCTTGGGCCTCCCAGTTCCAACAAGAGAAGTAGTCAGCAGGATACTGAAGTGAGTGGTCACATGGCATCTGTGGAAATGTGCCTGACAGTGAAGGAGAACCCTGGGAAACGGCTGAGGTGCATCCTCTGGCCTCACCTTGGTTTCATGTGGCTACCTTCTTGGTGCCTTGGAAGGCCCAGGAGGACTGGTAAGCAGTCCATCTGGGGAACCTGGGGATGTTTTAAAAGCCTTGAAAGTGATAGGCACATTCTTCCCCCTCCTCGTGAGACACCAGGACAGGTGGCTTGGCTATTCTTCACACTCTGCCACCATGGAAAGCAAGATGTAGATAGCCTGTCCAGCAAGGAGACCATGCTGCAATGGATAGAGGAAAACCTTGAGCAAGGCCTGGCTGATGTAGAGCTCATGCTGCAAGGTGTGGGAAGCACTGTCTCCTCCAGAAGTGTAAGTGCTCATGTCTGAGAAATCCACTGGTTTTGCTTAGGAGGACTGTGGTCACCAGAAGGTGAAGGCAGAGGAATCCCTAGCCCAAGGAGGCAGACCTAGAGCCTCCCTCCAACCTCTACATGGTACACAATGTACATGACCTATACAGCCATGAGGCTATGGGAGCTGGCAAAACAAAGCAAAAGGTGGGTGAAACTATGCCCATGTGTCTGTTGTGGCTATGGGACAATGGGGCTGATAACACACAGCTAAGCCCACAGAAGATGTCCAAATAGCTAACATAGCCACCACCCCTTTTATGAGATGGATTCTGCAGGATATGCAAAGGACTGCCCCAGAAGCAGGAAATCAGATGGTGACAAATTGGTTGATGACATGACATGACCTTGGTGAGCAGGCCAGTTGGCATGTTGGGGACAGTAACAGCTCTTCTAGCTCCCTTTTTATTTATTTTGCGTTAAATATTTTTATTTCTTCAAATTTGTTATCAGGAGTGACTAAAAAAATATGATTGAGTCCCATCATCATTATCATGGAAATGGCTTTAAGAGAAAACTGGTCAGATGAATATTATTGCTTCCCATTGTCAACCAGTACATAGTTGCCATGACAAGCAGACATTAGAGTCTGTTCAGAGTGCTCAAGATATGTTATGTAACACAGCTCGCCTATTCACAGGAGGAGAAACCTAGGGAACAGCTTAGGTGTACTTCCGGATTTCATCATATAAGACAAGCTCAAAAGCACCACCCATGCCTCGGAGAACACTGGACCATGCACCCTTGAGAAAAGCTTTGCCTCCTTCATCACGAGCAGTCTTCCTCCAGTAGTCAAATGTGCCTGTGTATATGATGTCAGTTCCTTTTCACCCTGACTGCATCATCACGGGACAGCGAACGATGTAAAATGGATAGGAAGCCAAGCCAGCAGCGGGAGTGACAGACTGTGCAACCATCCAGCTGATGATGATGTGAGTATTTTTGGGATCAGGAAGCATTCCCTTTGCAGTGTCATAGATATCAAAGTAGGCAGCTCGGTAGATGGTAATACTCTGCATGGACACATTAAAGCCTTGATACATTAAGATTTGTAGATACCCATCAGATTTGTAGATTTTAACCAGACAGTCATCAAGACCTTTGAATTCCCTTTCAGCTCCAGCTTTACCCACATTGGCTGCTAGATGGGTACAGGCAAAATCAAGAGGATACACAATACACAAGGATGTGGCCCCTGCAGCACCTCCTGATGCCAGGTTCCCTGCAAAGTAGTGCCAAAACTGGGTCCTCTTGTCCACCCAGGATGATTTGCTTGTATTTATCTTTGAAGGCAAAGTTGAGAGCCTGGGTGAGGAAGTATCTGATGATGTTGGCCAGGTTACCGTGCCAGAAGGACCAGGACTCCCTGCTCCTTGGGGATCTGAACCACACAGTCTATAGACTGTGCATAGTCTATAAGGCCCTTATACTGCTTGTCTGCAGTGATTTGCTTGCTGGCATGTTGATCCACTCGATGGGCGCTACTGCAGTCTTGGAGATGGCTGCAGCCATTCTGCCTGCCAGGAAGTCCTTGACAAAGGACACAGTGGCATCTGTCATGTTGGAAGAAAAAAGGAAGCAGATGACTGTGTGGCAGAACTCGACTGGGAACTGGCTTTGACTCTCAGGCTCTAGGGCTAGCTCCCTTTTTAGATTGACCAGTCCATAAGGCTATGAATGCCTTGGCCAGGCTGGGGAATATAGAAGTGAAGCATCAACATAAAGTGAGACCTGTGAAAACTGTACTGGCAAATGAGAATAAAAGGGGGTACTCAGGTGACAGAATCATGCCCCAGGGACAAACTATGGGGTCACTGAAGGTTGGTTAGTGCCAGGTCTGGATGGATCTACTGCCTGCTAACCTAGCCACAGATAAGTTAGTCAGCCTTTACCCTGATCAGCAGTATCAGCCAATGCACTCAGGCTCAAAGACAAAAGCAGCCCCAGTAAAGTAGGAAGATGTGGCACTGGCTTCCTTTTACCCCAATTAGGGATCAAAGATCCCACTCCTGTGATGGGATCCCAGGAGATTAGAGGCCACATGTGGATGTAGAAACGTGAGCAAAAAGCTTACTGTCCTGAAGGAGCAGGAAACAAAAGACAGGGCCTAAGGAATCAAATCCTGACACCTGTGATGCTAGCAAGCTGACATCAAAGTTGAGGCAAGCCTGGGATAACAGGGCTTCCTTGGAGCAGTCCTGCCTGTTCTTTGATCGATCCTTCACCTGGGATGACTGATTAGTCTGGTATAAACTTAGAGTATGATAAATGCCAAAAGGCAAGACAGATAAGTAGCTTGTTTTTGCATAAAAGTTAATCATACACATTCTTTAGCCTGTTTGTAACTCCTAATAAATATAGAAGTTTCTGTTTTGGGGCTCACTCAGAGTGAGACAAAGCTCTTGTGAGTACCCTGACACTATATTAATCCAGTCTGCTCATGATTCTGTGGCTCCAACTAAAACAGCACATCAAGTGGCGCCCAACATGGGGCACAAAAATCAACCAAGGATTAAGTCAAGGGCTGACCCAACTGCTTGAGTAACATACACTCAGAGTAAGCGAGACCAGCAAAAAAAAAAAAAAAAAAAGCCCAGGGTAATGGGGAACTCCCCTTCAATAAAAATAAATATGTTCATCTTACCCCGATGTCACTCAAAGGCACAGGAATAAAATTAAAGCCAAAGAGGTTTTAGAAATTATGTTCTCTTATCATAGGCAGTGTTATTGGTTTCAGCCTAAGAGATAGGCTGTTTTAAACTTAAAATTTTGAAAACAGGTCATGAGAGCTCTATGCCAAGCTCACCAGCAAAAAGCTATCCCTTTACATGTGTGTTCTATATGTAATCTGATATCCTTGGTGTTGGAGCCCCAGTAGTCTGACTCTCAGAAATGGAGTCTGCAGCAAAAAACAAACTGCTCTGAAATTCACTTTTTTTAAGCTTCCCCCAATTCCTCCGACCCAACAGGCTAGTCCTATAAAGGCTCCAATTGCTAAGTAATACTGCCAGGCACAAGGACAGTACATCTCTTAATTTGTCTCTTTTGTATGATAAATCTAAATCCAAAAATAAAACAAACATGTCTGGCTCTTCAGCTTATCTTCTCTGATTCAGTGATTTTTTCAGGTGCCCAGATGGATGGGGAAAGAGACAAAAAATGCTTGGGAGTTTTCCCACTATAAGAAATATTTGACACAGTTGATATCCAAATTGATGGAGCAGGGGCCGGCGAGATGGCTCAGTGGTCTAAAGCACCTTCTTAGGCAAGCTTAGGCAACCCCAGGGACCACGGTTCGATCCCCAGCCCCACATGCTGCGCCAGCCCCACCCTCAGGGCAGGCTGAGTGGCCATAATATAAATAAATAAATAAATAAATAAATAAATAAGAAAATTCTAAATCTTTAAAAAAAAAACACAAATTGATGGAGCAATTGGATGCTTCAGCTCTTTTTTTCTTTTTTTCTTTTTTCTTGGGGGAAGGGTCTACAGAGTGTTCAGGGTCTCATTACTATGTCAGACCTGTAGTGATCCACCTGTTTACAGCCTCCCAAGAGCTGGGATTACACGCACATGCCACCATGCCCAGTCTCAGTTGCCATCTCAGCACACCCTGGGTTTAATCTTCTCAGGGAGTCTATATCTACCAAATTCCCTTTTCACAACTATGTCTTGTGGCTGTCTCTGACTCAGTCACTGAGACAGTGACCTAGAAATCCTTGTTCTGTAGCTCAATTTTGAATAATTTACCTTTTCTTACAATGGGTCTTGATTAAATAGTCTCAAATATAGTGGGTGCTATTTTGCATTTCTTTCTTTCTTTCTTTTAGGTTAAGAGTAGAATATATTTATTGGAGAAGGAAAGCTCCTGTCCAACAGAGGGAAAGGAGGGGGGCCTGAGCAGGTTGTCCCCAACCTTGCATTTCTTATACAAGTGTATCTGGCCATATGGATGGAGTGACTTTCAGAGGAAAATCTTGTGTTTATTTCACAACTCACAATATTCCTGGACATTTCTTGGAGCTGATGTTCTTGCCTGGTCAGCGTTTCTCTTGGGGTTACTGACTCTCTCCACGCTTACCTTGTGTCAGTGGAGACTGATTCCCCTCCCTAGAAGACAGGGTTAACTTTCAGTCTGCTTCATTGTTTGCTCTGCATTGCATTCCATTTCTCCAGCTTCTCTGCAGTTTCTACTTTTCTGTTAGCTTCTTCCTAATTCTGTGAGGTTTACTTTTTAATTCATTGAGATTTTGTCTACCAGGTGTCTCAGTTCCAGAACAAAAGAGGCTGTTCTTTGCTGCTGATTTTCACTCCAAAATTTTTAATCTCTCATGTATGTCCTTGTATGCATTATTTTTGCTTTGTTTTGTTTGTGGTTCCAATGATTGAATCTGGGACATTGGCACCAAGCTGCATACTCTTCTTGACTTGGCTCTCCAGAATATTGGGATTATAGGCATGCACCGGCTACTCCAGCCACATGAGCTTTTTCATAGTCATACAGGCAGTGGGGAGCAGATTCTTTGGGACAGTGCTTCTTGAAATGTACCCTCTGCAAGAATAGTTTATTTCACTTTCTCAACACCATAGTAAAGAAAATGCTCATAGCTAGCGATATAGCTCAGTGGACTAAGCGCTTGTTTAGGTAAGTGCAGGAGCCAGGATTTGATTCCTGGCACCACACGCTGTACTGGCCCTGCCCCTGGGTGCACTGAGCGAGATGGAGTCAGGGTGTGGTAGCACAAACCTGTAATCCCAGCACTAGGGAGGCAGAAATCAAGAGGATCACTATGAGTCTGAGCTGCATAGTGAGACCCTGCACACACACACACACACACACACACACACACACACACCTTAAAGAAAATAATCAGTGTTTTGAATACTGAAAATCAGGTGTCAGGATGAGAAAAATAATATTGGAAGAAATGGATCAAAAATGATTGCACAGGGGCCTGCGAGATAGCTCAGCAGTCTAAAGCGGCTGTTTAGGCAATGGCAGTGACCATGGTTCTACCCACAGCACCACACGTTGTGCCAGCCCCGCCCCCAGGGTAGGCTGAGTCGGCCATAACATACATACATGCATGCATACATACATACATACATACATACATAAAGTTTTTAAAAAATGATTGCACAAATATACCAGGAAACTCTTTGTGAATCATTGTGAGAATCATTCTGATTCTGGAGAAGGATTTTTTGTTTTTTTGGCTGGTTTGGGCTGCTTTAAAGATGGGTGTGGGGATCAAACCACCACCTCATGTGCCTGACTGGGATTGCCCTTTCAGGCGCTTAAGCCACTGAGCTAACCCGAAAGCTCTCCATCCTGATTCTTAAATGGGAATCTGCAAAGATTTCCACTTAGGCAAGTCAGTTTTCTGGAAGTTCTGGTACATTACCCAGAGGAACACTGAACTTGAGCAAGCCCTACTCTAAATCATCCAGATGGTAATTCTGAAAATAAGTATTTCTTTAAAAATCCACTAGAGGGAGACAAAGTGAAAGAAAATATGTACGAAGCTTTCAAAAGCCTTGCAGAGAAGATTTAAAGAAAAATAATCAACTCGTGCTAATTATGGTCCCTTAGGATGTAAATTTAATACAAGATAATCCATTCCACAATTTTATAGTATTAAACTGTGGGCCTTATTGTCTTGCTTTGAGCATAGTTAGTCACATTTTGTGTTGATAACAAAAAACAGGACTATGGAAATTAATAATGTTAAAGTTCAAAAGACAAAACAGAAGGTGCAGTGGAGTGGAGTCTCACACTTGAGGTCCAGCTGTGGCTCTTTCGCAGCCTCTTGGTGGGGCAGTGGATAATTTCCTTAGGCAGTTTCCTCAGTTGTAAAGTAAATGACATTCGGGCAGGCGAGATGGCTCAGCCGTCTAAAGCGCCTGCTTCAGCAAGCTTAGGCAACTGCAGGGACCGCGGTTTGATCCCCAGCACCACATGCTGTGTCAGCCCCACCCCCAGCTCAAGCTGAGCCAGCCATAACATAGATAAATAAATAAATAAAGTTAAAAAAAAAGAAAGAAAAGAATTTTTAAAAATAATAATAATAAAAAATAAAGTAAATGACATTGAATCTCCATTGCTATCAAGTGTGTCCCCTCCTGGCACAAGAAGAGAGATTAATTCACTTAACTCTGCACCCTATAAGGAACATAGTGGTGCTATAATTATTGCTGTTTTACAGATGGGGTAAACTGAGCCTCCACATCAACACAGAGCTTGTCTCATAGCACGCACCTATCATGCACAGAGCCAATCCAGAATGTAGTACATTGAACCGCACTGCCCGTAGTGCCTTGTGCTATGGTTTTCACAGACTCATTCTGATTCCCAAATATCTGGGACACAGAGTTAAATAAATTGCATGAGAACAAGGGTAGTTTAAGATGTGTTATATTTTGTATTTTCTTTCTTTATACATGCTTAACCAAGAGCCTTCAATGTATATAGCAGCATACGCTTGTACTTTTTTGATCTGGTTTGACCGATGAAGTCTTTCTGAATTCAGCTGTGATCACTCAGTGGAACAACCTAAGTACGCTTAGCAGGAATTTTGAAAAAAGCAATTATGTTAAGTATGTAGTAATACTTTAAAAATACATAAATAAAAGAAGTTGGGATTATAAATGTTAGAGAATGCTCTCTCTTTGAATCATGCTGGCTTTATTCCAGGGGAGATTACTATAATTTCAAAACTGTTGCCAGCCCCAGAGCCTATTGGCTAACCTATTTTAACATAAAGAAAGCTGTAGGCCCTACATAAAGTTCACACTATTAAGAACAATTGATTTTAAGGGGCAAGTTTACCCTTTTATCAGATGTCTTCTTCCTATTGTGCTTCACAAATGTGTTGCAAGGTCATTTCTGACATCCTGTTGCAAGCATTGCTGATTCCTCCAAGTAGAATTAAACACCACGTATTTCTTTAAGAATAAAAGCTCTTTGAATCACTTGCCTCTTACAGATTTAAAAAGAGGCATTAGAGGCTCTCAGTGAGGATGGTGAATGTGTATCTCTGGATGAGGATCGTGAGCTGTTCCCCAAATCATTTCAGCATCATTCTATTGACATAGATCAGTACTAGGAGTGTCTAGGATATTTAGAACGATGTACATTTTGTGGTCCCATGGTTCGGATTGGACATTCACAGAAGTCATTTTTCTCATTTTAAAAATAGTATAAAAATGATTTTGTCAAGTAATTGCTTCTCATATTTGTGGCTGTGAAAGGGCCACTACCAAGCACGAAGCCACCTGGCCTGCAAGAATGGTCCATCATATCAGTCCTTCCAGAACGGGAGAAGGCAGCGTTTCTTTGGCCTTGCAGCTTCATGAATAATTCCACACCCATCCACATGCCCTTGTTCGTTCCCATGAGGCTTAATTTTTAAATATAATTTAGACTGTAGTCAATTCTCTGATTCACTCAGAAAAAAAGAAATCTATCATCAGAAAGAGTTCTGCTTTTTTCACAGATACAACAACCTGAGGCACAACAGAGAGCACAGTGTTCTGTCTGCTCCAGTTTCCTCAGCTTCTTCCAGCGCACAAAGACGAATGCTGGATGCACTGTACCCTCTTCTGTATGGACAGCATTTGCACAGGCCATGGAGCTGACGTACATGGGCTTCGTGGGTTCATTCAGTTCATATGAAATTGCAACTAAAGGCTTAGTCTGTCCCTGTATTCTTTTATTCTCTTTGCTCTATTTTTTTCTTTTATAAAACAGGCTTTTACTGTGTTGTCCAAGCTGGCCTCAAACTCATGATCCCCTTCTCTTTCAGCCTCTGAGTGCTGGGATTCCAGGCCAGAGCCGCCAGATGTATATATTAAAATATTATCAAGTACCACAAGCATTCATTGAATCCAAACAACCACTGTAATTGACAATTGGTCCTGAGAAAAGAAAATGGAAACAAATGCTCAATTTATCAGTTGCTCCCTCACCCAAAATTTCCCCTCACAAACTGCTACCCTGAAGAGCCATTCATTCATTTGTCAGTGTGAGTTGAATTGGGGCCTCACATTTGCTAGCCAAGCACCATACCACTAAGCTACATTGTTGTATGTTATGAGTTGGTGCCGAAAGAAACGACTGAGAAGACCCGATAAATTTTGCTCAGAGGACTCACTGAGGCTTATCTCTCTCAAAGTGAGCCCAGAACTCCCAGTGCATCTCAGCTTTATTTTGGGCTAGTGAACGTGATCACCTGAGGACCACGTTTTCTATTGGCTTCCACCTTTTCCCTATCACTAGGTTCACACAGATGCTAACTAAAAATATTCCAAGCAGGGGAGGAGACAGCCATTAACATCCCAAGCAAGGGAGGAGACAACAAACAAGGAGCCATCAGGATAAATTGTTATGTGCCTCCTTGAATCCCAGCTTCCAGGAATTCCCAGTAACAGACTACAACTGTCCCTGAGCTTTGTTTATTGCTCTCCCCTTCTTGAGATGTTAATTTATCTCTACACTACATCTAATCTCTTTGTATTTATTTACTTATTTGATTTTGAGAGAGAGTCTCAGTAAGTCGCCCAGACCGATCTTCGACTTGTGCTCTTCCTGCCTCAGCCTCCTAAGCAGCTGGGATCAGAGGCATTCACTACCAACTTTGGCTGTTCCACTCTGAATGTTTAAAACATGGCTAAGCCAATGTGAACTACAATCTTCTAGGACTTACCTTAAGAAAGATAAATTAAAATGGAAATCATTTTAATAATATGCTTTTATTTTTTAATTTTTATTTTATATTTTGTGTATTTAGTACAGGTTCTACAGAGTCTCACTACACAGATTGAACTTGTAGCGTTCCTCTGGTTTTCAGCCTCCCAGGCCCTGAGATTACAGGTGCATGCTACCATGCCCATGCTTTATCATTTTAAAGCAAATCAAAGTCAAAATTATTGAGGTGATTTATATTCTCTTCTTCAAACATCCAGTGTGTATTTTATACTGAACTATGCTGATGGAAGTCTGTGGTTTCGGCCTATTCCTAATTTCATGAAGTTGGTGCTCACTCTGAACCACTGGTTGTATAACAAAACTGATCTCATACAAACCTGACCCAAGATAATGTTCACTTCAAAATTATTCCATTTCGCTTTTTTCAGCAGGACTCCCCTGTTCTCGCCCCATAACCAGCATAGAAGCCTTATGCAGAGACATACACCAGTGGGAAGTGACAAGTCAGCAAAGACTGGCAGAAAAAAAGCACAGAAGACCTGGGGGCTCCACCCAGTCTGTGACACCCTGGCCAAAGAACGCTTTGTTTTGCACTGAGCTCGGGAAGCGTGTGGGAAATGCCAGTGTAAAATAGTAGAGCGTGCTTCTGCGCCTCTGGCCAGCGCTTCCTTTTTTCTCTTGCTCCCTTCTTAATACACTGCCTAATTTCTGGGTACATGGGATCCCAAGATTGCGCTGAGGATCCCAAATGAATAATCGCATGCAGAGAAACTACTGCTTTCTCTGCTTTATAAGGAAACACTCTGTTTTCAACTAGATTCCTGATGTTGTTATTACCCAGCCCCAGGGCTCTTTCTTCTTTATTTTCTGCAATTCTACCCGGTAAAGCTCCATTTCAGTGTATTGTAGATTCCACTTTAAAGCGTGACCTTCCTCTTTGTGTGACTGAATTTCATTAGCCTCATTTCTGCCCATTTCCCTAAACTGTTTAAATCTTTAGTAATCTGGCCCATTCCTGGAACCTAGCAACTGACACCTTCTTGTCACAGGCCCCTCTGCCAACTTAGCTTCTTGCCTGCAGACACAATGAGCTCAATTCTCCCAGTGTCTGAAGGGTAGCTAGACAGGTGGTTAGGACGGTGCATTCAGGACAGGGGTCCCCACTTTTCTGGGGTGAGGTGTACATCTGTGGTGGAGATCTTGGCCACTCTTTTGCTCTCTGGCTTGGAATTTGGAGGAAGGAAGGTGGGGTTCACATTCATAACGTTTGCTCCTGAGTCCAATCTTCTGAACAACTATAAATAAGTCATGGTTCTGGCTAAAGTTTCATTTCTGCTTCCCTTTCTAAGAAGGGGAGAGGTTTTCATTGAGAAATGGAATAGGCAGTGGATATGGTGTTCCATTACTCATCCCAGTCCTTCCCACCCACTCCACACATCACTCCCGACTCCACCTACCCCCTCTGAGCAAAGATGACACCGCTGGCTTTGTGGCCTCAGGCTCCCAAGTGCTGGGATTATAGGTGTGCACCACCATGCCCAGCTTCACACTGGTTTTGACTTCATGCGGTGGCCAATGTCAGCCAATGTTGCATAAGTTGATCCTTTGTCACATTCCGAGCCACAGGCTGAGCATTTACACCCTCTTCCTTGTCTTGTGGCCTGTTTCTGGTGTCACCACCATGGCTGCACCCATTCAGTCATAGAATGGTAAACTGGAATTCAAATCCAGGCCTTTGTACCCCAGGTGTGTGCTCAAGAGAAAGCCAGGCTTTGAGGTACACGATCATGAGACCCGGGAGAGCTACAGAAGGAGAGACCAAGGCAGAAAGGCAGGCGTAGGTAGCAAGGGTGAGGTAATGAAGAACCCACTCAGCATTAGGGGAAGAGATGGGACAGACATCTTGAAGCTGATGATCACTATGATTCAGCAACTGTATGGTGAAGGTGAAGAAGAGGAAGTGATTCACTGATACTTTAAGAACACTGTACAAGCCATCGTATTGTCAGGAGGTGCAGTGAAATCAGGTAAACTTCTTCGATCTGTTTCTCCACTTGTGAACTGAGAGACTGAACAACACAATCTTTTTTTTTTTTTTTTTTTTTAATTTTATTTATTTATTTATTTGTTTGCTTGTTGTGTTTGTTTTTGTTTCTTTATTTATTCATTTTGTGGCTGGCTCAGCCTGCCCTGGTGGTGGCACTGGGGCAGCATGTGGTGCCGGGGATCGAACTGCAGTCCCCGCAGTTGCCTGAGCCCTCCTAAGCAGGCGCTTTAGACCACTGAACCATCTCGCCGGCCCCATGAACAGCACAATCTTTCAGGCACCTTCTAGAGGTGGGGCAGCTGGGCTTTAGTGCATGTCGACACTCATCTTCATCAAGTAGACAGTCTTTTATTTAAAAAAAAAAAAAGTTTACTGCTTAAACTTTGTTCTCAGGACTTGGGCCAGGCTTTGGATTGTCCAGGAGATGTAATCTGTGAGCTACTGTGGAAGTTCACACCCAAAGTACCCCTCACACCCTTCATAGTAGATACCGAGCGCAGCTGCAGGGCTGAGGTAGAGGTCAACGGTGTACCACTTACTTAGAAGGGGAAAAGCTCTGGGTTCCAACCTCAGCAATACAAAACAATAAAAAAGTGTGAAGCGCCAGATCACGTGCTTACGTTCAAATTCCAGCTCCACCACTTACCAGCTGTATGGCTTTGGGCACCTGTGGCTTTTCTGTTTTGTTTTGTCTGTGCTACTAGAGATCAAATTCTGGGCCTTGTGCTTGCTAAGCAGGGACTTTACCACTGAGCTACATCTGTGCTGGCCTTGGACAACTTGACTTCTCTGTGCCCCAGTTTCCTCATTTGTAAGCTGGAGCTAATATCTTCTTCCCCATAGAGTTATTATGAGAATTATGAGATGTTATGGTTTGGGTCTCGTTGTCCCACCAAAGTCTCATGCAGTCATGGGGCAGGGACATCTAGAGTTTGAGGTTAATTTATGATCAAGACTGGGATTATGGGTCTTAGTACTTGTTGGGGGCCATGAGGATCTGACCTTTGCTCAGAGTAAGCATGCAAGAATCCGATAGATAACCTTTCTCAGTTCTGTTTTTCTATCCTGAGAGTAAGCTTGCTTAACTAAGCTTGCTTAATTAAAACAAGAATAGCTCAACAATTAATGTTTTCCAGTAACTAAGACTACCTGCCCAAATAGGGTCAAAGTAGAGTCTGCAGCTGGCCACGCTCCCCCTCCCTCCCTGCTTCGTGCCTTCCTACATATAAGCTCTAAGAGAACAATAAAGTTTTGCAGCTTGATCAGACTCTTGTCTTGCTGCCTTCCTTTGTGTCTCCTGTCCCTTCATTCCCCTCCCTAGGTGGTATGCACCCGTTGAAGCCCTGCAGGTCGGGGCAAGTACTGCTGGGATTATGGGTGTGAGTGCCACAGCGAGCCTGGGGCAGAGAGCCTGAACGTGATTTAAGGGAGGCAGACTTGCTCTCTGTAGCCATTGTTGCCGCTACTCTTCCCACTTGCCCTTGCTGTTTGTTGCCTTCTGCCACCATGAACTGCTGCCCTCTGCCATGTGCCACTCTGCCTTAGAGCCAACTGGAGTATGAACTGAAACTTCCATACACTGTGAGCCTTTCCTTCCCTGATTTTGAGTGTCAGGTATTTGTCTCAGCAATAAGAGAAGAGTAACTGCGACTTGAGGTAACACACTTGCCTGACACCTGGCATCTGATAATTTAGCTACTACTGTTTCCTATTTCCTTTTTCAGAGGTGACATTGAACACAAAGTCTTGCGCAAGCAGAGCGGCACTGCAGAGCCTCATCTTCAGACCTCACTCCTTGTTTTCTGACTCTGGAAACCTTAGCGTTTATAATTTATCCAAGTAGGACATGAAATTGTTCCCTTAAGAAAAAATAAGTAAACCGTTTTGCCAAAGTCACAGCATAAATGAATTCATCAGGGTCATGCTGACCTGAGCCAGAACACACTTTAATTATGAGGAGCTAGAGAGACTAGCGTGTGCACTGCTGCTGCTGCTGCTGCTGGGAAAAGGGGGCACAGAGGCAGGGGTGCGGGCCTGGGCAGTAAGGAGAGCTGCAAGTCTGAGGCCAGCCTAGAGCCCACCAGGCAGGGGAGGACAGGGGCACTGCCAGGTGCAGGGAGGGGAGCCTGGCTCTGTGTCCACCAGCCACAGCAACAGGAGGCTTTCAGACGAGTGGCTGCAGCTCCTAGGCCCCAGGGTCCCGGCTGCCCTGCTCCCTCTTCCTTCCACCCTCTATTGGACTAGGTAGGACAAGCTCAGTCAGGCCTAGTCTCTTGCAGGTATTAAGAGAGCTAAACTGCAAGTTATGGGGGTGCACTCCCATAATCCCAGCATTCAGGAGGCTGAGGCAGGAGGAGTGCTGCAAATTTGAGGCCAGACTAGCCTTCAAAGTGAGTTCAAGGCCATTGTGAACTGCATAGTGAAACCCTGTCTCAAATCCTGATAAAACCCTCTCTCTTTGTCTCACAGACAAAAAGAAAATATAAAAGAGATAGAGAAAGAGAGAGCTCAGTCCCAGAGTGGCCTAGATGCCTATTGACAGATGAATAGATAAAGAGAATATGATATATGGACACAATGGAGTACTATTCAGTCATAAAGAAGGTTAAATTTGACTCATTTGTAAGAAAAATGGAATGATCTTCATGCCATAATGCTTAGTAGAATGTCTGACACAGAAGATCAGATATCACAAGGCGTCTCTCAGAGACCCAAAACATAAAGAGGGAAATGAAAGAAACACATTAGTAGCGGGGTAGACTCTGGCGAGAGAAAAAGAGGCTCTAGAGAAGGACAAAAGGGCAGGGGCAGGGCGGGTGGAAATGATTGTCCTTCAATATGTGTGTCTCCTACAGGTTGCATGTAAATTGACTGCTATAGAACATAATATACAAGGAAGAAATGAATAGAAGGAGTGTGAAAGATCAGCATGGCCGCAAAACATAAGGGCCGCTGTGGCGGGCGTCTCTGGTCACGTGGGTTCCCCGCCTTCTACCATGGGCCCTCCCCGACCCAGACTAAACTGACGCAGTGCAAGCCAGAGGCTGCAGCCCACCTGGGGGTGGAGGGAAGTGTCCCTATGGAACGCACAAGCCTCTGAGGGCCCAGAGTCCATGGCGCAGATTTTGTTTACCAGAGCGTCCGACAGGGCCCTGTGGGACAAGTGCTGAGCCAGGCCTCACTGTAGAAGGATACCTGGACAATAGTCTACAAATACATCTTTTTTTTTTTTCAGTACGAGGATTGAACTCAGGACTCTTCGCTTGCCAGGCAAGCACTTATTCTACTGAGCTATTATTGTAGGCAGCTGAATTAGAAATATTATAAGCAGGTAGGTAGGGCCAGGCCCTCAAAGAGACAAGATAGAAGGCAAGGTGACTATACAGCTTTACAAGAGACAGACACCACCCCTGCTGTGGGCCAGACCTCACCACAAAAGAAGAAACAAATGTAGCCACATACTTCCCCAGGAATGTGCACCAGGGATTGATATTCTAAATGGGTATCAATCACCTTAAAAGAGCCTAAATGAGCCAGTAACCCAACCCCCAACAGAAAGAGACCCTGTTCCCATTCCTACTCAAGCCTGCTTGCTACCTGACTCCCTTCCCCATTTGGTATTGGCTTTAATCAATTTTACCTGAGCAATGGTACTTGTAACCTCATTGGTTGATCATAGTTTTGTCCCTCCTCATGCCCGCCTAAGCAAGTTTCCATAGTTTCCACCTTAGACCCGCCCCACCGCATGATTTTGCACTATAAAAGCCCCTGGAAGAGACAACTTCCTGGGGGACACCCACTTGGGACCCCCCTCCTGTCCCTCTGTTAGACAGGAGCTCTCTTTCCCTCAATAAATACATTCTGCTCATTACTTCTGTTTGTTCCTAAAATTCACTCTTCGGTTTTAGAGAACATGAACTGGTCCCGGGTACTTTTCAGGTTGGGAGATCAGTGTTCCCTATATCATTTGGAGGTTTCCTATTGGGGGTCATCCACTCTAGAGCAGTTTTTTCTTCCTGCATTTCTATCTCCCCAGCCCTGGACAACAATTTATTGAAAGAATAAAGTAGCTTTCCAGAAATCAAAAGAGTCAACAGGAAAATTAGAAACTACAGAGAAACCGAAGCAACATAGAAAAGAATGAAGCGGTATGCAAAGCTAATGCCAGAGGGGTCCTGCCTCCACAAACCCAAGCCCAGAAAAGGCCAGCAGCCTTCACAACAGACCAGCAGTCATTGCCACAAGAAAAGCCCATGGCTACGGTAAGCTGCAAATACAGTGAGGAGTTTTAGTCTTTTTTTTTTTTTTTTTTTTAATTTTATTTATTTATTTATTTGTTTGCTTGTTGTGTTTGTTTTTGTTTCTTTATTTATTCATTTTGTGGCTGGCTCAGCCTGCGCTGGTGGTGGCGCTGGCGCAGCATGTGGTGCCGGGGGTCGAACTGCAGTCCCCGCAGTCGCCTGAGCCCTCCTAAGCAGGCGCTTTAGACCACTGAACCATCTCGCCAGCCCGAGGAGTTTTATTCTTAAAGTGACTCCACGGGGCGGGAGAAGTTGGAGAAGAAATCAAGTGTTGTGCCTGCCATATTTGAGTGTCTAATCAGCAGCCAACATGGGAAGAGGCTTATTATTTAAGACGGAGGTACTCTAGGATTCAACAGCCACCAACAACTTCACTTCAGGGTCTCTGGATCGCTCTACTGCAGTGACTGGGTAGGAGGTGGCCACTGGAGACAATCACAGAGAAGGAGTGGGCTAATGGCCGACACCCTCACTAGCTGAAGCAGCAGTGCGCTCATGTTGTGAGGGACACAGCAGCCCACTGCCTGCGGGAGAAGCCACGTTTGTTGTCTGAGGGGACAAATATAAAAGTGGGCTGCTTGCTTCTCCGTCTGCTGATGATGGGGGCTGCACTTCAGCTTGGATAGTTACGACATCCAGAGGCCTATGAAGGGACCTCTGGAGCAAAGAGACTTCTCACATGCCCATAGACTATAAAGCCAGTTAGAGATAGCAGAGGGTACAAACACTAGGAACTGCTGGAGTGACTCCAGCCCGAAGGCAGAGAGCGGACTGTGAAGCCCCTTGAGAAAGGCAAGACCAGCCCGAGCCCTGACACAGCACAAAGTACACTTGGAAACAAAACAGGTCTGAGGACTGGAGGTTTGCTTCTAAGCAGAAAAACTGCGCTCTGCTTTGAGAAGGCAGAAGGATGAGCCTCACACCAGGAAGGACTTGTGTGTGTGACTTTCTTACTATCTATATCAAAACTTTGGGCCCAGTGGTGTAGCTCAGTGGGAAAGCTCTTGCCTTGCAAACGTTGGGTTTAATCCCTAGTACTTGAAAATAAAAATAAAATGGCACAGGGCAGTGGTTCTGTGCACAGATGTTAGAGTCTGCTTGGCTGGGTTTGAATCTGGCTCTGCCACTTAACCTGGGGCACCTGAGGGAACTTCTTGGAAATCTGTATAAAAATGAGGGTTAAAAATAGTGCCTACCTCATAAAGTGTTTGCAAAGATTAAATGAGTGAATCATCAAATATAATTAGAGCACTGCTGGAGACCCAGGAAATGCTACAGAACTGTCATTTCACTGCCCATTTTGCTTGTTAAACACTTTAGAAGTTTGGGTATTATTTTGTTCCTTGAAGAATCGCTAAATGATTTTTGAGCTGCAATAGTTCTTTTTCATTTGTAATTAGAACAGTATCTGTTGTGTAGGTAAAAAGGAATTATGTTCTTTGTAGGAATTTAATCAGTCGCATCTCCAATTGCTTTAGTGCAATTAGCCTCCCCTTCTCCAGTTCATTGCAACCACATATAGGCTTGCCATTTTGTTCCTCCCTCTATGTTGGTATTAATAAAAACAACAATCAAAACAAATATCATTCTCATTTGATTTATTTCATTAATCTGTGGTCTTTCTTGACCTCTGATCATTTTGTTATTTACCTTCTAACTTCATTGATTATAGTAGTCAGAGGAATAATTCCATTGCACAGTATTAAAAGCTTAAAAACTAGGGGGCTGGGGAGATAGCTCCGTGGCACAAGTGCCTGCCTGGCAAGTGCAAGGTTGTGAGTTTGAACCCCGGTCCCGCAAAAAAAAAAAAAAAAGAAGCTTAAAAACTGGTCAGCCAGAAACTGAACTAGTGAAAGTGCGAGATCCAGAGTTTGATCCCCAGTACTGAAAAAAAAAATTGTGTTAGGGCCAGCCAGATAAGCTCAGCAGGCTAAAGCACCTGCTTAAACAGAGTGCAGTGGCTAGGGTTCAGTTCCCAGCATGCCTTGCCATCCCTGCCCCCAGGGTGTGCTAAAATGGTGATCGAGACTGGGCATGGTGGCAGGCGCCTGTGATGCCAGCACCTGGGAGGCTGAAAACAGGAGGATCACTAGGAGTCCGATGCATGTAGTGAGATCCTGCACACCCTGTCCTAAATACATTACAATAATAAGAATAATAAAGTAAAATGAAATTGCAACGAAGTAGTATTTCTCCAACATAGCATAAAATTTCACATTAAGTGGCTACTTGGTGGCTCTTCCAGCTAAATGAAACACTTTTTCATATTAAGTGTTGAGGATTCTGTTTCCTTTTATAAAATAAAAACAATAGGAACAAAATCGAGCCCTGATGCTCATGAAGTCACGGCAAACTTTATTTTTCTTGGTTCCTGGCTAATTTCCTGTCATGGTTTGTGTATCTATGTCCCACAAAGCCTCATGCAGTCACTGGGGGCAAGCTTTTTCAGAAGTGGTTAATCTGGTGTTTGTGACTGATTTGTAGTGGAGTGCTGGGATTAAGGGTACTGGGCTCAAGGCTGGGTGACTGTTGGATGCTCCACGATTGGATTACCCCCACCCTAATCCCAGTAGCACGGATGAAAGAGACAGAAAGAGGCCTGTTTCCCCACCCCTGCCCCCACTTCCTGCTTTTGCTCTTTTCCACAGCCATGACCTGTTGCCCCTCTCCCATGGGCCACCTTGCCTTGGAGCCAGCTGACTGTGGACTGAAACCTCTACAAACTGTGAGCGAAGTAGCCTTTCACCCTTTAACTTTAGGTGTTGGGTGTTTTGTCCCAGCAAAGAGGAAAGTAACTAAAGCATTTCCCATGCACAACTGTATCCACCCCCAGCTGCAGGAGCTCATTGGTGCTGTGTCCTGCTCAGTGTTGCGGACGTGCCGTGAATCTAAATGGTGAGGATTTGTAGAACTGTAGCCAAGGAGCTGAGAGAGCCCGCAGGAGGCTAAGGGCCAAGTCACATTTGTCCCAGCTTCTAGAATCAACACCTCCCCCACATCATTCACCTCTTCATTTCTCACAAATGTCCTAAAAGATGCAGAGACCCAGTTGCACAACTCAGGGAAACACTATTTACATAGCCATAGGCCCTGCAGCTCTGTGAACTTTCTTGTCTTCACTCATCCTTTTCCTCAATATTAGCCTTACCTCCTCTATGTCTTCCTGGTTTTATAGATGCTATAAAAATGAAATTAATTTAATAGTTTGCTCCCCAGTCCCGCATGCTGTGCTGGCCCCACACCCGGGGCACATTGAATGAACAAGTTTGGGAATGGTGGCACATGCCTGAAATCCCAGTGCGGGGAGGTTGAAAACAGGAGGATCACTATGAGTCAAAGCTGAGTAGTGAGACCCTGTACCAAATACATTAAAAAAATGAGAAAAATAAATAAAAATGCGATTAACTCAAACTCTATAGTTATTAGCATTATCTCAAGATTTTAAAAACTCATAAGAAAACTCAAGTGAGACTGAGACAAGTCTCTGCTTTCAAAATTATCAGTCTGAAGCAGCTACGTGGGCAATCCCAGTCAGGCACAGGCACAGGGGATGCCAGTTTGATCCCCATATCTACCCTTAAGGAAACTGGAGACAGAAAAAAAAAATTCCTTCTCAAAATTGTCAGTATGAAATTTTTGGCATTATCAAGAAGCCTGGGGGCCGGCAAGATGGTTCAGTGGTCTAAAGCGCCTGCTTAGGAGGGCTCAGGCAACTGCGGGGACTGCAGTTCAATCCCCAGCACCACATGCTGCGCCAGCGCCACCACCAGGGCAGGCTGAGCCAGCCACAAAATGAATAAATAAAAGAAACAAACAAACACAAGCAAACAAATAAATAAATAAATAAAATTTAAAAAAAAAAAAAAAAAAGAAGCCTGACTTTTTGCAAAACTCCAATCAGATAGCCTAAAATATCAGAAGACGTCACCATCACAGCCTGTAGACATCTGTCTCCTGCAGCAATGATACGGCCTAGGTTCCTAGCAGTTTAGTGAAGTATGTGATATGGTTGATTTTAAAGCTGTGTAAGGTAGATCATACACTTGTAGGTCAGGAAAAGAAAGCTAGAATATTTGTTTATATTTTGGTACTAGAGAAAGGGTTATCATGGCGATATGTTTAACTGATGCAGGAGTTTGCATCTCAACATAAATACATTGAGTTCCTTGCTTTGTATGGTCACTATAAACATTTGGGGGGTGGGACAAGGCGGAAAGTAACAATAGCTCACATGTCCCGGGCATCTGTTCAGAGCAGCACGCACAATGTAATGCTCTTTTGTAAGAAACATTTTATGATTCTTAAAATAAATTTAGTGAATCTAAAAAAAATTAAAAGAAATACATAGATTGAGTTCATTAGTCCTATGAAAGCTAAGTAGGCCTTAGATAGTAAATCTGGAAAAAAACAGTATTTTTGTAAAACAGATTGGAGATGAATAGCTTCACTAGTTCTTCTACTAAGCCATTCTTGGTCTTGGAGCCACTACTGACTCCTCAGCCTGCAGACTGACAGATTATCCGGGACACTTTTAATCTGAGAATTTCTTTAAAATCCTCATAAATTTTCTTTGAGTCATTTATGGTGATGAACTGTTTCTTTAAAAGTTTTAAAAATTCATCCTCATTCAATTCCTTCTAAGAGCACTAAGCTAGTTAGTTTAATTTGCTAGAGGCTTAAATGAATTATAATTTTATATGTGTCTAATTAAATCTATCTGTCATCTATCTATCATCTATCTCTCTATCTATCTATCTAGCTATCTATCTATCTATCATCTATCTATCATGTTCAGGATTAAACACAGGGCCTTTGTATGCTACCACTGAACTATACCACCAGTCCCAAACTAACTTTTTTTTTAAATGGAAATCAGCTGATGCAATAATGGAGGCCTTGGAGTCCCATCCTGGTCTGCAAGCTGTAGACCTGGAAAAGCTGGGCTTGTGATTGAGTCCAAGTTCAAAGGCCTAAACCTAACCTAATTTTTATACAATGTTATTTTTCCCCATAGAATAAACTTGAGGGCCTGGGATATAGCTCAGCGGCGTAAGTGCCTGCCTGGCAAGCACAAGGTCCCAAGTTCAATCTCCCATACTGTTATGGTTTATGTCTAGTTGTCCCCCCAAAGCCTCATGCAAACATGGGGCGGGGACTTCTAGAGTTCAAGACTTGAGTCATGATCCACTGAGATTATGTGTTTTAGTACTGATGGAGTTAGCATCTGAGTACGGCTGGGATTACTGGTGTGGCCTAAGGTGGATAGGCTAAGGCAGAGAGCCTGAATGTAATATAAAGAGAGACAGAGAGACAGACAGTGGTTGTTGCTCTCTGCGCCCTGGTTGGTCTGTTGCCTCTGTCGCGATTGTTGCTGTTCTGCCGCCATGAAGTGGATGCTCTCTGCCCTGTTCCACTCAGCCTTGGGTCTGCCGAATATGAACTGAAACCTCCAGTAACTATGAGCTAAATAAACCTTTCCTTCCCTCATTTTGAGTGTCGGGTATTTGTCCCAGCAACAAGTGAAAAGTAACTAAGACACATACCAAAAGAAAGAAAGAAAGAAAGAAAGAAAGAAAGAAAGAAAGAAAGAAAGAAAGAAAGAAAGAAAGAAAGAACTTACCACACACATGCTTGAGCACATACATACATACATGCATACATACAAGTTTACACCTTTCCTCCATCCTCAAATGCAAGAGAATTTAAACACAATTGAGTAATCATTTATCAATCAATCAAAAGAAGTATGTGCATTGTTTTCAAAGGATAAACAGTGAAAATTTCTCGGATTTCCTTAGACTTTCATATATGCCCTTTTTCTTTTCATCCAAAGAATTTATTTATTTTTTCTTTTCTTTTCTTTCTTTTAGGGAAGGGTCTACAAGGTGTTCAGGGTCTCACTACTAGGTCAGACTCGTGGTGATCCACCTGTTTACAGTCTCCCAAGAGCTGCAATTACAGGTGTACACCACCACGCCCAGTCTCAAGTGCCATCTCAGTGCACACTGGGGGTGGTGCCGCATGGCAGGACTGGAGATTGAACCCCTTGCCCCTGAGCCTGCTTGCAGGTGCTTCAATCCACTGAGCCAGTTGGCTGCCCCTTACCCAAAGAAATTATGTAAAATGTTATTTTCTATTAGGAGCTTTCTCTACATTTTATTTTTTATGTTCATGAAAGTCATTAACCATCCTAATTGCCTAATGTCCTATAAATCATAGCAAACATTTATCAATATCTAAGATAACTTTATCTAAAAAAAATAACTTTATCTAAGGTACATTTAATTAAATACTCTCCATTGCCTAATTCATATATCATCACAGCATTGTCAGTCCTAAATTGGTGCCCTAGTTTCAGAATTTGATTTATTATTTTTTCATCTCCAACACATAAAATCCTTGGTAATTCCAATGCAAATCATCAGCAGGATTCAAAATAGAGGGAAAAAAAACCCCAAAGTCTAAAAATATTCCTTAATTAAAATTGGTCTTCTCCTAGCAGATTCTTGGTTGAATGGTGAAGAGTGACAATACATCAGTCTGTGATTGCCACAGTTATTTGTTATGAATGTGTGCCCAGAGTGCCACTGAACTGCCTGACCCTGCAGCGGTGGTGTTCGAATGCTTCTCACAAGCAGGAAAGCTCAGAAGCTGGCTTGAGGTGGCAAGTGGAAGGCAGAAAGCTGTCAAGTGGACTCAGATGACAGAGGGATTCAGAAACCTGCAGAAAGACCACAGACTTGATGCTCCTGCCAACAGGGGGCTGCTGAAGGTTTTTTATTTTTTAAATTTTATTAATTTTAATAAGAAAGAAATAACAATGAGACAGTTTCAAAATATGTTAGTAGGATAGGCACAATAATTAATACCATGCATATTATTGTCTTCATAGTAGTTGTTCAGAGTGCAAGATGCAAACTTGATAACCTTTCTAAACATGATTGGTATAAATCTTTCTTCTCATTGAGCTAAGAGAAAGTAGCTGTATATATAGTCTAATAGTTCGTAATAGTAGTGAGTTATCAGCAGAACTGGCAATGTCGGAAGCTGTTGACTCAAGCCTTTTATAGCTCAGCATATTAATATGGCTTTACTTTTTATATGTCCTGGTTAAACTTTTCTGCTGGATGGTTAAGACCAACATAAAGCCAGACCTATATAACAAAAAATGTAACTTTTGTATCTGACAAAGTCAGTCAAATTCCCTCAAGATTTACCCTGAAACCATGTACAGCTGTTTACAGATCTTTTGTCAGAGTCAGCTGTCTGGATGAGTCACAGCCATTGCTTGACCAATTTGTTCTCTGTGAAAGCCTAAGCCATGCAGTGAGGGCACATGTGAAAACGATGGGGACATCTTCAATCTGAAGCCCTGATGTATACATGCTCCAGATTGAAATACTTTGAGCACTGACATGACTTCATGAGTAAAAGGTTCCACAGCTGATATCAGGCTGATGACCTGCAGCCAAAATGCAAGCATACTAAAAATATTGTATGAAATCACCTTTGGACTATGTGTATAAGGTATATATGAAACCTAAGTGAACTTGACTTAATTTGGGTCCCACTGGAAGAGGTGGTGATGCCTGTAATCTCAGCACTCAGAAGGCTGAGGCAGGAGGGTTATAGCAAATTCTAGGCCAGCCTCAACCATGTAGCAAGACCCTGTCTCAGGCAAAACAAAACAAGAAATAGACTTGAGTTCTATTCCCAAGAAAGCTCGTTATTAAATGAAAACATTCAAACATTTAAAACTTTTGAAATCCAATGCATTTCTGGTCCAAAGTATTTCAAGTAAGGGATACTCAACCCACATGAAAGCTTCAAATACACTAGTGGACCCCAAATAGCAACGAACTTCCCTGTGCTTATCACTGGACATCAGTACTGATCAACTCTCAGCCAGAGCTATTTCATCCATGTTTTCTATTTCATATTATTGCAAAGCAAACTATGGACATGGAGACAGGAATTTAAAATTGGAAGCACTCGATGTGGACAGTGGCACACACCTGTAGTCCAAGTGCTCTAAGGCAGGAGGATCACAAGCTTGAACCATGCAGGGCAACTTAGTGATTTAGCAAAATTCTATCTCATAAACTGTAAAAAGCCAAAAAAAAAAAAAAAAAAAAGGTGGGGATACAGTTCACTGTGAAGGCCCTAGATTTATTCGCCAGTAACACAGTAACACACATCCATGTACACATACACACACACACACACACACAACCATGGGTATATAGATTGAGAAGACCTCAGAGGACTTTAAAGCAACTTGTCTCATTGTATAGGTGAACAAAGCCGAAGATTGGAGTAGCAATCAATTTGCCTTTTTAAAAAACTGGTAAAACACAGGAATTTCCAAACAGCTTTCCCAAGTTTTCATCCAAGATGAAATAAAGAAAAATAAAATGTACAAATTTTTCATAAAGTTAAAATTACTATTTTAAAAATTACTATTTTAAAATATATTACAAAATTAAACGTCATGTCTTTTTTGTCTAATTTGGTCCAGTAATACCATATATGCTGGATATTATAAAATATAACAAAAATAACCCTGTCCCTGACAATTGAATAAGAGAACTGTGTTTGCTTAACCATCAATGGTTGGTTTTCACACTGTGGTCCTAGAGCATGTGGGGTCATTGTAAGTCTGCCCCAAAAGAACAAAAGAGCCCTATCTGCTTGGAGTCAGTTTACTTGAGGTTGCCAGGAAAGTCACCTTGGATGACTTGTCATCTCTTGTACCACACCTATGATCATGGAGCAAATTTTGTGTCAACTGTGGTAAAATATGTAACAAGGCAATAAAAGGTACACTGATATAAAATCCACAGAGGAGCGCACAATATTCAGCCACCAGAAGAAAATTATGTAGTTTTATTAGAAAGTATGAGTTAGTAGATCTAACTTAGACGTATTAAAGTGAGTTAAACTGATCTCTGCTAATTGTACTTTTAACATGAGGCAATGTTCTTTGTAAAGGTGTTATGAAACCACCTACACACATACACAAACAAACAAAGAAAAAACCTTTTTGACTTTAAGGGTTTGCTTGATATTAGAAATGCTAAAAGAGTATCATCAAAATCTATTCCATGAGATGGGGATGTAGCTCCATGGTAGGGACTGTCTAACATATGCAAGGCCCTGGGCTCAACTCCCAGCAACACACACACACACACACACACACACACACACACACACACAATATTTTATGAAGTGGTGCTGAATATTCCAGAATTTAAAAGCCATTTATAATTAAGGTATTTAACTTTCACCACAGAGAACAGACAGATGTTTGAGACAATAAATACGTTTAGCCTGATTTTAACATTATGCAGTATACGTATGTATCAAACATTACATTAACCCCATTAATCAAACATTAATGGAACTGTACATATCCCATTAGAATATACATACCTTTTTTCACATCAGTTAGGAAAATGAGGTAGCTGACCCAGAAAAGACAAAAATAATTAAGGTATTTAATATAAGGAGTCAAAAGGTTAATGCAGTACCTTTCTTGTGTAACACCCTTACTGGAAGAATAAAATAAATGGCAAGAGTATGAGATTAGTCATTTCAGCTGAGTAAGATTTCAAACTGCATAATAAATTTCCCACAAGAATGTTTAATATGTTTATAATATAGCACATTGCTGTCCTTTCTTAGGAAGAACTGGCCCCTATTCAGTTTTTCTTCTTTGTTTTGTACTGCATGTTCTTTCATCATTAAACAAAAGTAGATGGCAACCTCTAAAAAACACCTTTTTTTTTTTTTTTTTTTTTTTTTTTTTTTTTTATTTGGTACAGGATCTTACTATGCAGCCTGAACTCATAGCGATCCTCTTGTTTTCAGCCTTCCTAGCGCTGAGATAACAGGCATGCATGACCATGTCCAGACTCTGGCTGGCTCAGTGCACCCAGGGATGGGGTGCACGCGGCCTGTGGTCCCAGGGATTGAAGCCTGGTTCCTGCGCTTGCCTAAGCAGGCGCTTAGTCAGCTGAGCTAAAAGCTATCTTGCCGGCCCTAAAATATATCTTTAAGTGGGAAAAAAATGCAACACTAGCATCAACCTTTAAAGTTTAGTGTTATAGTCTATACAGTGTTACAGTCTACTGATATATAATTGAGGGAAACACCACATTGCAGCACTCTAGACAACAGAAGGGAAGAAATGGGAGAGAAGAGGCCCACAAAAGCGGGTGCTAGGCTTGAGAAACAGAAGCCAAGAAGCCAAGAGCGGAGATTCATTCAGAGCAGCAGGAAGAGCTAGTAAGAGGAGCCTGAAGGTTACATAATGCGAAGGCTGCGCAAGGGCATGAAGAGCAGTGGGCTCCACTGCAACAGACTTCTCACAATGACCCTGCGAGCTGGGGCTCTCTCCTCATAAGGCACAGAGGGCAGCCAACAGCGCCCAGTGCAAGGCAGTCGTTTTTATAGTGATAGCAGCAGCACATGGATTTAAGGTAACAGGCAGCTTTAGCCCGGGGCGCAGTGACTACAGTGGAGGGAACACTAGCTGGACTTCCACAGGGTACTGACCAGGGAGACTGCGTTATATCCTAATAACACATTTGCTTAAACGCAGTTCTCTGTAAGTGGTGATTCACAAAGCCAGCTTATTTTTCTAACTACCCCATTTTAAAATTTCAAACAAATATTTCTTTATAAACAAATGTAAGAGAAACTTCCCTGGTTATTATCATTTTTAAGAAACCAGAACTAAGAGGTATACTAATGCTCTTGAGGTTAGCCTTGCAATGCACCTCCACTACAGCACAAGGCTCATGCCTGTTCTAAAATGAACCTACTCACCGCTCGACAGTTATAGGCAGACAGAGAGAGCCAGAGCCCTGAGGGCCAGGCCACATTAGGGAAGCTCTGACTCCTTTCATTCTTTAAATGCGGACACCACTGCCTAGACGGGCACTTCACAGGCCAACTATGGAGGCTAAATTGTTCCCACAATCCTTCAGGAAGGACATATATGCTAGAAAGTCTGTATCAATATTTGTATAATAAACAATCTAAATTCCTCAAATAATTTGATGCCACTGGTTTTTTTTTTTTTTAAAGATGGGGGGACCAATTAGGTGTTTTTTTTTTTTTTTTTGTTTTGCTTGTTGTGTTTGTTTACTTATTTTGTGGCTGGCTCAGCCTGCCCTGGTGGTGGGGCTGGCGCAGCATGTGGTGCCCTGCAGTTGCCTGAGCTTTCCCAAGCAGGCGCTTTAGACCACTGAACCATCTCGCCGGCCCCATGCCACTGGTTTTTAAAGTATACCAAAGTCAAGCTCTTGTCCTTGTTTCAATATTTAAAGCTATCATTTGAATTAGCATAGCGAATATAAAGCTATGATACAAAGCAACCTTAGTATAAAGTAATATAATTTTGATAAGCAGCCCATATGAAATACTGAACATTAACCAAGCTGAAGGGAGAACAGTTGAGAAAGACATTTTGAATTTATCTTTGAAAGGTAGTTCGTTTCAAAGACCAATTTTTCTATCATTTCCATTTTTCCTAACATTCAACAGCAATTCACAAGCTATATGCCTGCCACCATAGGCATAAACCGAAGAACCACCATTGTATATGAGAACCCCCACTGTGGTGGACGGTTGTCTTGACAGTAGCTCTGAGGATAAATTTTTTTTTTTTTAAAAAAAGCTTCGCCAGGTACGGTAGTGTACACCTGGCTGAGGCAGGGTGATCAACAGTTTGAGGCCAGCCTGAGCTACACAGCAAGACTCTGTCAGACACACACACACACACACACACACACACACACACACACACACAGGAAACAAATAACAGAAACAAAAAACCAAATTGTTCAGAGGGGAGAATTTTTATTTTACTTCACAGGTTCACTTTCTGATTTTGTTACCTTATGGAAATTAAACAGAAAATAAATATTGCATCAATCTTATTAAATTAAAAAATATCTTAAAATTTTATATACATTTTCATTTATTCAAATCACATAGTAATAACTTATGAAAATTTTGCTGAAATGCACAACAAAAAACGATACAAAGCGGTACAGCATATCACTTCTGAGAATTACTTTTATCATGTTTTTTAATAATGTCCATTAGATTAGCTCCTGTA
>PVKN010002133.1:0-20932 GCA_004027915.1 Capromys pilorides
TGGCCTAAAATATACTAAAAGATATGTTAAGTCCTCAAAAATTCGATGAAATACATACATTTTCAGAATCAAGAAGCTTACCAAACTTCAAATAGGATAAATCAAAAGAAAGTTACATCAAGTCATGTGATAATTAAACTGAAAACTTGAGACAAAGAAGAAAAGCTTAAGGGCAACTAGAAAAACATGACACTTGAGCTTTCCTGTTTCTGTCTACGTGGAGACAGCTCATGTGTCTGGGAGACTCCAAGACTTTTCTTTGCACACCTCAAGGCATCCCTGGTGGCTCTACAGCTGTCGTCATGCCACAGAATGATTGTATTGAATTACATTGTAAATGTTTGGATTATCATGAGAAAAAGAGAAAGATGGAAAGTCAAGAGGCTCATGAATGTTCAAAGAAGGCAAAAAAATGATTGGCCTGAAAGCTAAGCTTTACCACAAACAATGCCATGTGGAGAAAATACAAACAAAGAAGACTATCAAGATGTATGAAAAGAGAAATATAAAACAAAAGAATGATGAAAAGACTCCATGAGGAGCAACACCTGCCCACCTGCTGGACAGAGGGACAGTCTCATGCAAAAGTACTTTCCAACATAATTAAACAAAAACAAAAAGAAAAGGCGGGAAAATGGGAAGTTCCTCTGCCCAAAGTTCATGCCCAAGGAGAAGCAGACGTATTAAAAGTTATTCAAACTGGAAAGAGAAAAAAGAAGATATGTAAGAGGATGTTTACTAAAATCTGCTTTGTTGAAGATGGATGGCTTCACAAGAAAACCACCTAAATATGAAGGATTCATTAGGCCAAAGGACTTGCTTTCTAAGAAGATCCATGTCACACATCTTGAACTGAAAGTGACCTTGTGCCTGTCACTACTTGGTGTGAAAAAGAATACTTCATTGCCACTATATACAACTTAGGGTGTTACTACCAAAGGAACAGTGATTAGGTGACTGTGAGCGAATTGGGCCTTGTGACACAGGAGGCAAGGTTATTTGGAATAAATATGTCCAGGTAACCAACAATTCTGAACATGATGGATGCAGACATCACAGCCAGCAATGGAGGTGGGAGGCGGTGGTGACAGCTGCAGTCTGTGGGTTTCAACCTCTTTACAGCAGTGGAGATAAGAAGAGCAGTGGAGCACAATGGAATTCGACTGTTACTCCTTGCCGGAGGCTGAACCTTCCACTCACACCTTACAGCCATCATGGTGACCTCATCTGAGAAGTTTTGCTGGTTGTAAAGAAGGCATGCCAGAAGAAACAGGATGGCGCTCTGTGCCCCATGGCAGGAAGAATTGCTTGGGCACCTGAAGACAAAGAGTTACAATCAGCCATATGCACGCAGATATTAAATTCCAGAAAATCAGTCTGGAGGGGAAAGCTAAAATTCAGCTTCAGCTGGTCCTTCATGCAGGGGACACAACAAATTTCCATTTTTCCAGTGTACCTGCTTCAGAATCTACTGCCCAAATTCAAGAGGAAAGCAAATAAAGAACTGGAAGAGAAAAACAGAATGCTCCAGGAAGATTGTGTTCTGTTCCAGCTTTATAAAGACCTCATTGTGAGTCAGGTGATCAGTGCTGAGGAACTCTGGGCCAGTCATTTAAATGTGAATGCAGTGGGTACTTCTTCCACCTCCAATCACAAGCAGCATGTTGGCACTTCAGCTTTTCTGGCTGATGTCCAGCCCCAAACATGACTGTAATGGTTTGAGATATAATTTAACTTCTGTTATCATTGAGTCCATTTTGAGGAATATCCAGCAGTAAAAATGAACTATGTAGAAAACATTCCTCACAATATGACAGAAAAGGAATTCTGGACACGTTTTTCCCAGTCTCATTATTTTTATCAGGACCAGCAAAATACAGGGTCAAAGGATCTATTTGCAGAATGTGCCAAAATAGGTGAAAAAGGGATAAAAACAATGGTTTCATTTAGGAGTGAAAAACCCACTACTAGATTTGACATCTATGGAAGATGAACCATTAGATGAGGGCTATGGCATTTTGTCTGTGCCCTCTGCTTCCAATTCTAAACCCAAGGAGAGTAGTAACACTGCCATCATCAAGCAGTTCAACCATCACAGTGCCATGGTCCTGGCAGCAGGTCTCAGGAAACAAGAAGCAATAAAAAATGGACTAAATGAGGAGCCCAACCACTGGAATGGAAGTTCTGGAGATGGAGACTGCTTTCAACCAGAAGTCAAATGGACAAAGTTACAAGAGTCCATTGAATATGAAGATTTGGGAAAAATAACTCCATAAAAATGATTGCACTAAACTTCAGCAAGTCAGATAGGTGTTACCATGGTCCAACTCCAATCCAGTCAATGCGGTATGCAACAAGTCAGGGCATTAGTAACTCTTCTCAAAGTATTAAACAAGAAATGGAAGTTTGTACTCCCAAGGGAACTCAGGTTCTCTCAAGTAGCACTGCTGGTAGTACCACTGCAGCACTGTCACCTGGAAGAGAGACCAAACGTGCAGAGAGGGACAAAGCACGCCATAAAACAGATGCTGCCAAATGACATTCAGTCTGAACTGAAACACTTGTATGTGTCCGTTAGAGAACTTTTTTGGCATTTCTGGTCCTGCTTTCCTGTGAATACACCATTCCTAGAAGAAAAGGTAATAAAAACAAAAAGTCATTTGGAATGATTCTAAGTCACAAAGCTTTGCCCATTCCAAGAAAAAATCCGAAGACAGGATTTAAGCATAAATTTGGTAAGTCATATAGAAGAAATGCCACAGGTGGCCCATGAGCTCCACTCGTGGCAGTCGTGGCACATGCTGAAGAACATGTGAGGTGGCCATGGCGCTCATGGGTTTGGTGGCATTGCAAAAGCTGTGACCTGCAGGGACTCTGGAAGCCTGGCCTGACACACAGATGAGCACCAAGCAGTAACAAGAAACAGCTGCACTGCACCGACTCCCAGAGCTGATGCTGCTGTGTTGCACATTGAGAACTGAAGGGAAGGAAGGGACTGTGCTTCAGTGAAACCCTGGGGAGATAAACTAAGGCAGAAGCAAAGGAGCTGAGTTGTAAATATATGTGTATATGTGTGAACATGTATTTATTTAAAGACTATTTACTGCAGTTACTCAGGGCCTGCTTTTGATTCACATTAAGCTGCTTTCAGAAATCTAAAGAAAAAAATACTTTTAAAGGGTGTGTTGAAAAAAATCTGAGGTTTTTTTTTGTTTGTTTGTTTGTTTTGTTTTGTTTTTCTGTGCAAATGTTTTCCTCAGTTATGGCACAGGATAGTCCTTAGGTCTTTTTCCCCCGTCCTCCACTTGCATCCCCGAGTTTTCCTGGACTCCAGCTGTACCTTGTATCAGTAGGCTACCGAGAGTAATCTCCAGTAAGGCTGGGGGAGACTGTTGTCAGTCCATAGGAGACAGCTGTAATCAGATGATGCCATTTGGTCCTGTGTTTCCTACAGAAATAAGAAAGGTAAATAGTTGCACTGAATGTGGTTGGAATCCTTAAATAAAGAGAGAATATTTACCAAAAGTCACGTGGGTTCTAATGCAGAATTTTGTCAGAAGGCAACAGCACTGCATGCTTTTCTTTGAGTGTAAGTGAATATTGCTATGATTTTTTAAAAGATGGCGTGTGCTTTGAAAACAGGAGGTTGTGGGCTGGCCAAATATCTCAGTGGATTAAAGCACCTGCAAGCAGGTGCAGGGACCAGGGGTTCAATCCCTGGACCTGCTGTGCTTGGGAGGCTATAAACAGGTGGATCACTATAAGTCTGATCTAGTAATGAGACCCTGAACACCCTATAGATCCCTCCAAATAAATAAATAAATAAATAAATAAATAAATAAATAAATAAATAAATAAGAGATTGCATTTTTAAGAGTTTACAAATCTTACAAATGAGAAATATAAAAAAGTCTTACTTATTTTTTCCTCTTTAGAATAAAAGATGTTTCTCACTAAAAAAAATAGAAAAGAAAGTTATGGACATATCAGTGTAGTCTTACTAGTTTGACAGATGTTTCATACCATAACTTCTTACACTTATTGAAGACTGCAGACCAATCAGGAAAACCATAACTTGAATACTGCTAAACAATTCTCAAGACTACATTCATCAAGAAAACTATTTATTACATTGTAAAAACATTAAAGTAGCCCAGTTTTACAAATTGGTCTTTTATTAAGGATCTGCTAAGGGCTTACATGTTAGTGAGATTGAACCATTTGAAAAAGTAAACATCAGGCTTGCATTAAAGAGTGGGTACTTAGCAACATAGATCTCTCATTCCTAAAAAGCCACCAGTATTTAAAGTCAGTGCAAACCTGATTTAGGTATCTAGGGCTAGGAAATCTACTGAAGTCCATTCTACCTCATCATTTATCATTAATCTTTTAAAAAGTAAATTTTAAGTCTATTCACAATATAACCTGCTTATAATACTTTAAGAATGGCATTAGAAGTTTATTTAGATAATTCCAACTTAGTTGCACTGATACCCTGAAAAGAAACTTTATTTGTAGTTAAATAATATAAAAAGGTTATATGTTAGATGTGCATCTCAAGTTTGTGATCTGAATTAAATAGTCACGGCTTGAAAAAAAAAAAAGAAAAGATGACATTTGACATGTAGGGAAATACCTGAATTGCATTCAGTGTCTCATCTGAAACTATAGTCTGGGAGAGAGTGGCACAACAATTTTAAAGTGATAATAAAAAGAAAACCAACTTTAGATCTTATATCCAAGGGAAGTCTGTAACACTAAATGTACTCTCATTAGAAAATAAAAAATGGAAAATCTTCAAACCAATAATCTAAGTTCCCAGCTGAAGATGAAACACAAAATAAAACCAAAACAAGCTTGGAAGGAATAAAGTGATAGAAATAGAGCAGACGTTGATAAAATCTTTTAGAAATGACTTTTTCAAGTTCAGAAATTATTTCTGATCTCATTCCCTCTATGCTTTTCTGCAGCTATTTTTTAACTTCAGTCTCTAGTACTTCAAAGATTTAACTTCAGAGCTTACCTCCGATCCGAGTTCCTCTATACGTTTCTGCATTTGTTTGTTTACTTCAGATGCTACCAATTCAGAGATTTTGGCTGTATGATTCCCAATTTCTTGTATGGTAGTGACTCCTGCATTTGTTTCAGGTGGGCTTGGGACCTGAGATTGCATTTTGCTTCTTGTCTGTATCATTCTGAGTAGCTGTGATCTTTGGTGCAGGACTGCATGCCAGTGGGTTGTTCCTTCAGACCAGGCTTATGGAACTGCTGAGCTGCTTGTAGGCCGGGGGAGGGCGGTCTCACTCACCTGAGGGGTCTGGCACTGGGTGATAGGCTGCACTGGCGGCGGGCCAGAGGAGGTCTCACGTGGCAGGCCTGGAGCTGGCTGGCGGGCCTAGGGCACTGTCTGATGGTGGTAGGCTGCGCTGGTGGTGGGCCGGAGGTCTCAACTGGCGGGCCTGGTGCTGGCGGGGCAGGCACTGGCTGGTGGGCCCGGCACTGGGTGATGATGGTAGGCTGCACTGGCGGTGGGCTGGAAGTCTGACCTTGGTGGGTCTGGTGCTGGCGGGCCTGGCACTGCCTGATGACGGTAGGCTGCGCTGCTGATGGGCCTGAAGTCCCTCACCTGGCAGGCCTGAGGCTGCCTGATGATGGTAGGCTGCGCTGACGGTGGTCCTGAGGTCTCTCACCTGGCGGGCCTGGCACTGGCGGGCCTGACACTGCCTGGCGGGTCTCAGACGTTGATAAAATCTTTAAAAAGAAACAATAAAGAAAATAGGTGAAACCCAGCATTTAAAAAATCAGTAAAATGAATAAAGTCTAGTAGAACTGACAGAGTTCTTCTTTAAAGAGAAAGACAAAGTCCGAATATGAGGACAAAAACAGATTCCACTACAAAGATTATAAGAACTGAAAAGTTATTATCTTATTATCAAGGCCAAACATGACTTTTTAACCAGGAATTCAATAACAATGTAGAAGAAGTGGATAAAGTACTCAGAAATAGGACCATAAAATTCAACTAATGGTAATCTGAATTATCCTATCATCATTAAGTAAATTGAACTTACAATGTAAAGTTTCAAAAAACCTCCAGACCCATATTGGCTAGAGTTCTCTAGAAGAAGAGAACTGATAGGAAATATATGTATAATTATGCCAGGGAGTGTAACAGAAACCTACAGGATCAGTGGCAGTCCACGGGGTCTGCCTTCCTGGTAGAGAACCAGTGGATCCAGCTCATCCCAAGAAGATGTGGATCACAGAACCAAAGAAACAACTGATGAAGCTCCAGCCAACCATCAAAGGCCCCAAAGCTTGCTGAGAGTCCCTGGTGCAAGGCTGCCTTGGAATGCTGAAGGAACTGAAGACTGACTTCCAAAGGTGATGGCAGCAGAAGACAGGCCCACCAAAGCATCTGTATAGGCAGACACTCTTCCTTCCTCCCCTCCTTTTCCATTCCATCCAGAGTACAAGCCTGCTCGTTAGTGTCACCCACACCTGGGGGAGTCTTTCCTCTGAAGTTTCCTGCCTGCATGCCAACCATCTCTGGAGATGCGCCCAAACACACCCAGAACTGTGCTTTACTAACCTGCTCAGAGTTTCTTACTCCAGTCAGATTGACAAATCAGTTACTGGTCACATTCCATTAATTTGACAACTAGATGCATCTCCCTAAACCATGGTTTATGTCTAAATGTGGCAAGTTCCTAATTATAGCTAACAGGAGACAATTATACAAACAGAATATACTAATTCCCTTGCACAAATAGAAGGTGAAGCTATTCTTTAGGTGATGACCCATCTTTTCCTGTCATTCTATGCTTTGAATCTTATAATACAGAGTTAACAATACCTAAATACCAAATTTAAGTAGATCAATGTTATGGATTACTTACAAAGTAAATAAATATCTGCTTAATATATGCACATACATATATAAGTTTATTAACAAAACAGGGAAGAACTATCCATAATAATTATCATCTCATTTCTGTAAAACTGGTCACAAAATCATAGCTAGTATAGTAATATCTTTGTTCATGAACACTTCTGCTAGCAAACAGTTCACTTCACAAACAAAAGCATTGCACAGAATTTTGCTTCTGTAGTTCACAAACTCCACATTGGGTGACAAACACAATTGTAGCTGTCTTCCCTACATGAACAAAAACATTGCCATTTTCTCCAAAATCATAAAACAAAGTTTATATGCCAAGCTACCCCTGTATTATAGCTACTTTTTCCTCCTACTCATTCTACATGTTTTTGGCTTTCAGCAAGAATCTCATCAGCTCTCAGTTCTTTACCTAATAGTGATCCATACCTTCATGCCCAAAGGTTCTGGGGCTTTTTGTCATCCTGGCTGGGTTAGTTCACTGCAGTTCCCATTGACTTTAATGACAAGGTATAGTAATGTAGGAGATATCCTGAGACATCTGCTACACTTGGACATATTCTTCCTTACCTCCTCAGGGGAATAATAGCACAGTTTCTCCTTGGTAGTCTGTATAAATCATATCCATCAACACCGTAACTCCCTTTTTAGGGTGTTGACTCAGAGGTATGAAAAGCTCAAAAAAAAAAAAACAAAGACAAGTCTTAGCTTCTGTTGCACTGGGACTCTTCTGCCTCTTTATTGAAACTGAAGGCCATTCTAACTATCACCTTTTTATTTGCCTCATAGAGATTATGTCACCAAATACAGTGACATTCTGAGACCTGGGGGATTAGGACTTCAGCATGTGAATTTTACAGGGACACAATGCCTGAAAATTTTTTGAAAAGTATGTTGATGGGGGAGGTGTAGCCCCATGACACATGGTGTTGGGACAGCTAGACATCCCAGTGGATCTGAATCTAAGCCTCAACTTCTCCAGGAAAATTAACACACAATTGATCACAGACTGAAATAGCAAGTTCAAAACCACAAACTTCTCAGAATAAAAAGAAGTTAGTCAGATCTAGAGGTAGACAAATAATGTTCAGATTTGATCTCCAAAGCATCATACATAAAAGGAATAAATGATATCAACAGGCAAGGTCAAAATTAAAAGCTATTTCTCTGCAAAGAAAAAAACAAAAAAACCTTGCCAACAGGACAAAAAGACCAGGAGAAATTATTTGCAATATCTGAGGAGGATTTACACCTCATTATAGCAAGAGCTCTCAAAACTCAGTATTGGTGAGGCAAATAACCCAATAAGAAAATGGGCAAAACACATGTCCAGGTATTTTACCAGAAGACTATGCAGATAGCAAATAAACACATGAAAATCAAACACTTGGGAATCGTGATGGAAATACATATTTTTGCTGCTGGGAGCTGTTGCCATGCATCCATCAGGATGGCTAGAATCAAACAGTCTCTTATTTGTTTAATTTTTAAGGGTTTTAATTTTTATTTCTTCACAGTATATTATGATTTAAAATGAATACTTTTAACAATTCATTTTCAAATTTTAGAAGTTAAGATTCTTAGATCAAGGATATGAATCATGAATGCTGTCATCATGTCCTCAACATCAACATTTTAAAGTGTGTGAGTTTATAAATTGTAAAGGGCTCAAGTGAACAGCTTCTAACAATGCCAGATGAGCTGATAATCCACTACTGTTATGGACTATTGGACTACATACACAGCTACTTTCTCTTTGTGCAATGAAAAGACAGATTTGTACTAATGATATTTAGACAAGAAATGTCTGTGTCTTGTACTCTGAACAACTATGATGAGGACAACATTATGCAATGTATTAAGTATGGTAAAAATAATTAAAAATAAAATAAAATAAAAAATAACATAAATAGTATATGTGAACATCTTTCTTATGCAATAGGTGGAAATTCAAAGACACTACTTTACAAAAAATGAATTTGTTATTAAGAGATAGTTATATGATTTGATCCCATTGGTGTAAAACCAAACTTCTAAGGCCGAGGACTGAAGACCACATATATTGCTGGTGGAGATAGGAGAACAGTGCAATTGCTCTGAAGAGAACAGTTCAGCATTTCTTTAAGAACTAGACAAGCAGTTATCGTGTGGTCCTGTAATTGCCCTCTTTGGGAATCTACCTCATAGGGATAGATAGCAATTTATCTTCATACAACATCCTGTGCACACAATAGTGGTATCCAAGGCTTGGGAAGGGTTCCGGTGATGTAAAAGCTGACCCGTCCCAAGAAGAGTGGCAGTGGTAACCCCCAGAGGGCCCTCTTTGAGACAAATGTGAGTTTGGCAAGCACCTAAGCAGCTCCCCAAGCACTTTACAGATGTGGCCCCCAAGTACAGGGTGCTGATACCCAGGGTCATCCTTGACCCACAAGAGGAGGAGAGTCAGAGAACAAACCCCTCTCCCACTGAGCCCCAGAGGGCTGCTCAACAGGCATTTCAAAAAGATCATAAGATGGGCTGGGGAGATAGCCCAGTGGAATTGGTGCTTGCCTGGCACATGCACGGTCCTAAGTTTGATCCCTGGTACTGCAAATAAAATAATAATAGTAATAATAATAATAATAATAATAATAATAATAATAATAATAATAAAGATCATAAGCTTTAGGCTGAGCCGAGTGCCAGCCCTTCCTCTTAGCCATGAGTGAGTGCCGCTCATGCTCCAGCTGCCTCTGAGCTCCTCCTGTGCACCCTCCTCACACTCTGCACACCCGGGACTCCTCCAGGTACACTGCCTGTAACTGTGCTGTGTCTTGGTCTCTAATGGAGCTACCCAAAGGAAGATGCCTCACAGGTGGTCACCAAAGACCAGCTGAACCCCACGGCCAGGGAGTCCTAGGCCATGTGGCTTTGCATAGCTGCTCGAACCAGTGAGAGCGTGAGTAAAGTGCAAGGGCACAAGCGATAGCAGTGTTTTCTGTACATCTGCACATCCGCTCATTCATCTGTTCACCCACACATCCATCCATCCCATCTGTCCCTCCACCCATCCACCCTATCTACCCATTGGTCCCTCCACCCATCCATCTCTCCACCCATTGGTCCCTCTACCCATCCGTCCCTCTACCCATTTACCCATCCACCTGCCCATCCATGTACCTACCTGTCTGGCCTTCTACCCATCTCTCCATCTATTCCTTCATGTAGACTTTTGCTGAGCTCTGGGAGCCCAAAGGTGCAGAGCCCTGGAGGGCCTGCTCCTCCTTGAGCAGTCTGGGAAGGGCTGTGATTCCTTGCACCTCCCTCTGCCCTCTCAGTGCATCATTACTCACCCTACCTGACTCCCTTCCAGGCTGCACACTCCAGTGGGGAAGCTCAAACTCACACAACCCAGCACCAATGCCTGCCCTTGGTGCTTGGCACGGATTAAGATGAAAAGCAAGGAGCCCAAACCAAGGAGACCGAGTCCCGGAGAGGTGAGGTGGGCGAAGTCACAAAGGAGGCTCTGTCAAGATGTGCTAGCCCCAGCCCCAGCATAACTAGAGTCACTGCTGGGGCACTGTGTCACTGACAAGTTCCAGTGCCTGGGCCACCCCAAGGCCCACAGCATGGATAAGGAAGCTAGTCAAACAGAAAGAGTAAGTGGAGACACCACAGGAGCTCTGGGCAGGGGTACTGCCCAAAGGCTGGTGCCCAAGCACAGGGAAGAGATAATGCTCAGAGCCCATGGGGAAGAAAGGTGACCATGATGTGAGCACAGTGAACCCTGACAGCTCTTACTCAGTAGGGTCATAAGTCATTGAGGCTTTTAGGGGAAAGCAAAAAAATTCAGTGTGAAAACCCTGAGGAAGGCTGAAGCAGGAGTGTGATCAGGTGTGTGGGGACACTTGTCAAGGATATTGGAGGGATCAAGACAAAGATAAGACTTGGGGGAAGGGGAGGACAGAGCCCAGTTGTGGGTTGTGTGGATGCATAGATAATGGTGCCCCCATCAAGGCAGTATGTCACACATGAGTGCTGTGTGCCATGCTGTCCTGGATGCTCACTACATGCCAGGTCATCCTAAGTACCTAGTGTGTGTCTAGTACTGCACCAGGCCCCAAGATGGCTCTGTCACTGGAGCAATTTGCTGCAGGATGGCTCTGTCCTTCCTCTTCCTTCTGACGTCTAAGAGGCAGCAAGCAAAGGATCATGTAACTCTGGGGCCAGACACTCTAAGAGGACACTCAGGTCACCAGTGCTCAGCAAAGAAGAACAGGACAGAGCAGGTGACAGCTGGCCCAGCCTTGTGTGTGTCATGGTGGCTGAATGCCAAGCTACAAGTCAGCCACACCACCATGAAACCAGGGATGAGGAGCGTGCATCTCCGTGGTGTGCTGACCCTGGCAGCCAGGTCTGCTGGATCTGTTGGGGATGCACTAATCCAGCCCAGCGCTGGGCACCTGACCCCTAAGCCTAGCTGGGTGACACCTGGCTTGTACCGGAGCCCTCAGCTTAGCCTGGGTTAGTCACCATCAAAAGAGCTCCCTGCAGGAAGGGTACCACCTAGCTGTCCCAGGGCATCACAGACAGCAGGGCAGTGGGCCTCCCACACCCCAGCTTCTGTGTCACATTACCTTTCTCCTGGCCTTTCTGGAGTGACTTGCCAGCCAGTGGCCATCTGTAAACTTCATTCATGACAAGGTGCAGGACGTTGAATCATGATCTCTTAAAAGCTGTGTCCACATCCGAATCCCCAGAATGGAGGGCTGAGGACCTTATTTGGAAGAGTCTGTGCAGGTATCATTAAGCTCTTGAGATGAGCCCATCAGACGAGTGTTCTTGCATAGCAGGCAGGCTGAGGGATATCTGAGGACGGAAGAGCAGCAATGAGAGGGATGCAGCCACAGGCCAGGGACACCAGAAACTGGGACCCTGCAGAACTTTAGGATGCAAGATCTTCTCACACCCTGGGTTTGGACTCCTGGCCTCCATAACTGGAGGAGAGTAACGTCTCATATCTCAAGCCACACAGGGCACTGTAACTTGTTACAGTGCCACAGGAAAGGGCCCAACATAAAACTGACCAAGACTGCTAACCAGAGCCTGGGCTACCATGTGCAGGAAAAACTGACTTCAGTGCTCGGGCCCACATGGCTGGCCTGCTGCACCCTTGGCTGGAAAGGGAACCCGGCTGCATCTGTGCTGGGCATGGAGCTTCAGGCGGGTGGAGAAGATGAGAAATGGGCCTATTTATAAATAGGCAGGGCCCCTGGGTGGGCATGGGGTCAGGTGAGGGCTTCAGCAAGGTCAGAGGCCCTGCCACAGGAGACATTGTAGGGAAGAGCAGCACCAAGCGGAAGGTGGGGCAGATCTGGGTGCCCCGGCTCTCAGCAGCAGGCTCTGGTCCCTTTTGGAGCAGGAATGTCCAGCTGGCTTCCAAGTCATATCTGGTGTCAGGGCAAAGGGCAGATTCTTCCCTGATGTCTCATTGCCTCTCTGGGAAAGAAAGCCAGCACCCAGGGAAGTGCCCTGCATACAGCCGCGCCACACTCCTACCTCCCACGGGGGCTCCTGCCTCCCACAGGGGCACCGTCACCGAGCAGGCCTCAGTGTCTCCCACATAGTGATCACTCCCTGCACAAGGCTAGGGTGAAGGGGCTTGGCAGGAGGTGTCTCTGCCTGAAGCTGTCCTACACAGGGCAGGACTCTGGGCAAAACGCCAGGGATATGGCTGGCCCAGACCCTGCTAGATAGGATCCACTCACCCACTGGTTCTGGGGATACCTAGAGGGGAAATCGTGGTGCACAGGCTGCCTCCCTCGGCCCATCCATAGGTCTGCAAGGAGAAGCAAAGGGTCCTGGTAGCTATGGGAAGCTCACATCTGTGCCTCTATTAGGTGCCGGCCTCCCCGTCAACAATGCCCTGTGTATTCACCCAGCAGGAAGCAGAAGGTTGGCAGGTTTTATCTGCCTAGGTTCAGGGGACCAAGGTGTAACAAGCTTCAGATTCTGGCTCCACCTCCTCGCTAGCTGTGTGACCCTGAGAAAGTCATGCAACCTCTCTGAGTCTAGTTTCCCCACCCATGGAATGAACACGACAGTTCTATTTCACCAAGCTCTCGATAGGACTGCAAGTGTATGCAAAGCTCTAGTTCCCTTAACAGCGTCTCTGAACCTCTTGCTTCTTCACCTTTCTCTTCAGAAAGCCTGTGGTGGCTGCAGGGCCTGTCCATGCCAGCCATGGGTGTGGTCACAAGGCCACTCAACATGTCACATGTGCCCTCCAGAGCTGCCCTGGGCAACTTGGGGAATCTCAAGCAGTCCTATGGAATTGCAGGCCTGGGCAGCTGCTGCTCCTCCTCACCACTCAAAGGACCCAGCCAGGGCACTCAAATTCTGAACATTTCCTTCCATACCCACTTGTCATTCAAGAAGCTAAGTAGCTGTCCCCTGGGATAAGCTCAGGTTGACATAGATGCAGAATCTGTAGGTGGTGGGGTGATCCACAGGGAAAGACTGGCCACCAGCTTAGGGGACCTCATAGCATCTCATATGGTACTGGGGGGGAGGGAACCTCAGGGTCTTGGTCTGTTTCCTCTCCACCTTGTCATCCTTTAAATAGGCAAAATGATCCCCATGGCTCCAGGACCACAAGCTGGCCTGCCTGCTTCTGCCAGGCTACAGGGACTCGGTGAGCTCGAGGCTCCTCCTTGCTCCTATAGCCTTTTGTGTGAGTTGGGACCCCTGGAACTGTCAGAGGCCCTGCCTGCTGGGCTTGGAGCTGAGAGTCCCTGCAGAGACAGTAAGGGGACATCTGGGTCTTTATGGGGCCAAAGAGGTCAGTTCTATGTCCCTGACCAGGCTGTGCCATTCGCCAAGCATGAGAGACCTGACTCAATTCTCCTCTGAGCTGCCACTGTGCCTCGCAAAGCCCACCACCTCCTGAGTGCCTCCATCTCCTAGCTCTGCAAGGCTCTGCCCTGCTACTCCAGGTCAGATCCCTGCTGTCCCTTGCACACAACTACACAGGTCCCTTCCCAGACCCCTTCCCAGTGCTCCCCACGCAGCTTTCAGCACCTGTCCAGGCCTGTGAGTCCCCCACCATGTACAGATGCTGGCTGTCCTGTCCGGCCCCACAAGAGCACCCAGACTCGAGGGATTCTTCTGCTGCCCACCCCTGGGTGCCTGTCCTGTCCCCAGCCTCTTCCCAGCACATATGCACATCCATGCAAGGAGGTCCCCAGAATCTATCTGCCACAGGGCCTGAGAGTTCACATGGGCTCTACACTGCACAGGAAGGAAGAGTCCCACCCCGAGCCTGGTTAACTCACCAACAGCCAGGCATCATCCTGTGGATTTGTGCCACCCAGGAGCTTGACAGAGAAATGACTTCTCTGGACCCATCCTGTTTAATCACGCCCTCACTCTGGGTGGGGCTACCAATCTGCATGTCAGCGAGTGCTCCTTCTTAAGACTGTGCTGCTCAAGGTGACAGCTGCCTGACCTCCCATCTGCCACTGTACAACAGGCCTGGGGACAGCACAGGGCCCCACTGAGCTGCCACAGAGGAACTGAGCACCTGGGGCCCAGCGGCCCTTCTCTTGGCTTTCATATTCCTGGCTCTGAGGCAGGGCCCGCCAGGAACTGGCAGAGGCAAGATAAGAACATAGACCCAGTTAGAGGTGTGCACAGCCACAAATCAAAGAGAGCCAGGGATACCTGGGGTGTTTCCAGGGTGAGACCTCAGTCCCACCATAGGAAGTGGGACTGGATCTGCTAGCTGGACCTGTGCCCTGAGACATCGGTCCCTAAGAAGTCTGCAGACTCCTCCCTTGTTGGTGAGACCTGCAGAACACAGGACAAAGCAGTCACTCAAAGATGAATCTCAGGCTGCTCCAGAGTGGCTGTCCCCAGCCTCTGTGAGTCTCTCAGCAGCTCTGGACACCCAGGGGGCACCAGGTGGTTACAAAGGAGTAACAGGGGTTCATATCCCATAGACTGAAGTGAGGAGACAAGGCAGCCCCTCCAGGAGCTTCCTCCAGGAAGGACAGAAGCCAGATCTGGGCAGAGGAGCCTGGGGCCTGAGTCAGGGTGTGATGCAACTGAAGCAGCTCCTGGTGAGTGGTGCTTGGGAGCCCTGGGACTCAGCCTTTCTCCCCAAGTGTCTCCTGTCTGCCACACTAAATGACAGCACCCATGGGAACTGAAGCTGATGTCACAGCACTCCAGGAATAGGGAGATCCAGGTGGGTGGGCAGGGTATCCTGGGAAGGAAAGACCTGAAAAGGGGATCAACAGGCTGAGAAAGAGAGCCAGAGCCTCCCAGAGTATGTCCAAGTACAAATGTCAACAAGTATATGTATGAGGGTTTACTAGAGGAACAGAGTTAATGCAAAATGTGTGTCTGATTATACTATGGACTTTGAGATGGGCTTACAGGTTCAGAAGAGAAAACATCCCAATGGCTACAGAATTGGGGAGGTGGGGGGAAGAATCCAAAATGGTGGTCCACACCCTGGTGAGGGAGAGGATCCAGCAGAGTCAAAAGTCAAGACCTGGAGCTCACTGAAATGAGTCACTGTTGTGACTCATGTCAGAAAACCAGAGTCTCCCCTGCAAAGTGCCTATGTAGGAAGGCCAAAGGTTCTTCTCCAGAAGGCTAAGGGAATAAATTGGAGATGAAAGTCCAAAGGCAATAGTGAAGGTCGGTGCTCATCTGAAAAAAGGCCCACTTCCTTCTTCTCTGCTCGTCATCCCATCCAGACTACAAGCCTATTGATTAGTGTCCCCACATCCAAGGCGGGTCTCCTTTTGGCCTATGTAGGTCAATTAGCCGTGACACACAGAGCTAGTTACTAACCTGCTCAGAGGCTCCTACTCAAGTCAAATCGACACATCACAAAGAACAAGTGTTATGGTTTATGTCTAGTTGTCCCCGCAAAGCCTCACTCAATCATGGGGCAGGGACTTCTAGAGTTTGAGACTTAAGTCATGATCCCCTGGGATTATGGGTTTCAGTACTGATGGGACTATGGGTCTGAGTACTGCTGGGATTACTTGACTCTTGATCCACTGGGATTATGTTTTTTAGTACAGATGGTATTATGGGTCTGAGTCCTTCTGGGATTATGGGTGTGGCCTAAGGTGGATACGTTGAGGCAGAGAGCCTGAATGTAATATAAGGAGAAACAGAGAGACAGATGTTGGCTGTTGCTCTCTGTGCCCTGGTTGGTTGGTTGCCTCTGTTATGGTTGTTGCTATTCTGCTGCCATGACCTGGATGCTCTCTGCCCTGTTCCACTCAGCCTCGGGCCAGCCAAATATGGACTGAAACCTCCAGCAACTGTGAGCTAAATAAGCCTTTCCTTCCTTCATTTTGAGTGTCGGGTATTTGTCCCAGCAACAAGTAAAAAGTAACTAAGACAACAAACATGACAAGTGACATCATGCATGTAAAAAAAAAAAAAAAAAAATTCAGATAAAGTAAATATAGTGAGGTTAAATGCCTGGATAAGGCCTCACTGACTAAAGCCTATGAATCTGGCCAAAGTGTCCCAAGTCCCTGGTCCTCATACGTTGTAAATGTGAGTATATTTGAGAAAAAGGGACTTGGCAAATGTCAGTATATCAGTGACCCTGAATGAGGAGGTCATCCTTATCCAGCAGGCTCCAAGCCCAGTGACATAGAGAGATACACAAAGGAAAGAGATATCCAAAGAGTAGAAGCCAGAGACTGAAGTGTAATAAGCCAAGGAACACTATGGTCACCAAACCCACAAGAGGTAGGAAGGGCCCTGGCTTAGGGCCTACAGGGGGAACAGGCCAGGACCAATCTTTGAGGTCAGACTTCCAAGCTCCAGAACCACACAAATAGGCTCTTTGTATTAAGCTGTCCAGGTCATGGCAGTTTGTCATAGTAGACACAGGAGACTAATAGGGTGGCCTTGAAAGATGGATTCTTATCTACATATTATAGTCACAGGGGAGGATCTTTTTTGATTTTCATAAAATAAAGAAGACACAGGTCCTACTAAGGGACACTGAAAAGTCTTCTATGCCACTTTCAGAGAAATAGCCGGCAACCTGCAAAGAAGTCAACAGACAAGAGTTAATGATGGGACAGATGTTTGTGATACACATTAATATCAAGCACAAATTAAACATACATGCACTTCACATTGTTATTATAAGCATGCTGAAAAAGGAAGGAATAACACTGGCCAGCTTTGGCTCTGTGGTAGCAGTCCTTTACTCTCTAAATCATTATTGTCTCAACTCTTTCAAATTCTCAATAAGTCTATGCTAATTTGTCAATAGGAAAAAGGTGCCTTTCTTGCAAGTATGGCATCTGTAGAACCAGGAGATCCTGCCAGCCATCCCATGAGGATGTCTGGCCATCATGCTGCATCTAGGTGCATCATACAATGGCTGCAGGAGGCACTTGTCTGATGACAGCCAGCCTTTGGCACAGCCACTCAGGAAGCTATGTCCCCGACCTGCAGAGGGGCTGTGGCTACAAGTGCTACCCCTCTGCCTCCTTCCTGACCACACCTGGGACCTGGGCTTCTCCTTCTGGTTAGTTGTGGCTTAAAGTCTCAAGTGCCCTCTAGGCAGAGATAAATAACAAAGTGCAAGATCCTGGGATTCCAGACTCCTATTTTTAAACCGAGATGAAGGATAAATCACATCTGCTAACTGTTTTTACCTGGCTGCAGGAAATGATGCATCACCATCTTTTAAGAGAAAATTAAGCCTCTAATTCCATGGCACATGTAATAAAATGGTACTTCTGCTCTCCATGCTGAATATATGGCCCGTCGTGTCCTAATTTACTATTTCGACACTGCCTGAAATGTTCTGAAGTTATTAATGTGGCAATATATTCAAGCACAAAACCTGGCCTTCAAACGCCATGGAAGCACTTAATTAACGCAACGGATGGTTGTATGGGGGAGAAGTGGTAGCAGAAGGAGGCACCAGCTGGGAGCTGGGGATGTGGCCAGCCCTGCAGGGCCACTGCTGTGAGCAGAGCCTGCAGCCTCTGTCTCCAAAGGCAGAGATGGGGGAATGCCTGAGGAGGCACCCATTTCTCCCTTACCTAGACCCTGGTTGCACTTCTCTCCCTCAGTCACTCACACCCCAGATCCTGCTCTTTGTCCCAACTGCCACAGTCTACAGGACAGTTGCAAATGCTCCTACACACTGTCCACATGCACATGGGACCAGTCAGCCTCAGGCTATGAGCTGTCCTGCTGTGTTCTAGAGGAACAGTCCTTATAACCCAAGGTCTATCCTGAATGCCCATGCGACTGTTGAGGGCCAAACATGGGAAGAAACAGCACCAAGCAGATTTAGGAGGCAGTTTATTATGCTGGTGGGCTTCTGATTAGGAGATCTCCTGAACAGTTAGAGTCCTGCCCAGCAGAGTTTAAGGAGCTCTAAGGGGTAGGTAAGCAAGAAGGTGCAAAAGCCAACTGGACACATAGAATTGGAGGGTTGGGAGGCATCCTGGGTTTTTAAGGCGTCAGAGCATCTCAAGTTACACTGTAAGGCTATCAGTTACACAAAGGCAGTAAAAAACATCCCATGTTACATTGCAAGGCCACTGGCTGCACAAAGGCAGTAAAAACAAGGGTTACACAAAGAAAGGAATGTTCTGTTATCAGGCTTGCCCAGACATGTCTGCTGGGCTTGCTGGTTTTCTTAGCAGGTTTTCTTAGCAGGCTTTTGTCAAAAATTTTAAATTCCGCATCAGTTCCTTTCACAATGACCTACTGGGGCCAAGTCTCATCCTAGGACACAGGCAGAGGCCTGGGGGGCTCTAGCCTCAAGGTCACCTCCCTGCACACCTCCATCCTCCTCCCTCACCCAGCACAGACCTGGAGGACCGCAGCTGCCACATTCATGATGAGTCTCCTCTAGCAAGCTTGCAAAGCTCCAGCCTTGCCATGCCTTCTCCAGGATGAGGAGCACCTTCTGTTTGGGAAACAGGGCACCAGGGCATGTGCATTCATCAGCAGATAATTACCACAGGTCTGTTCGCAGCCACACACATTCGGGGCCAAGCCTGGCACATGGACGCCATCACTGAGCATCAGCTGTGGAATGTGCCTGCCCATTATGAGTGGCTTCTGGGCCTTGACCATGCTCCACACAGAGAGCAAGTGACCAGCACTTGGGGATGGTGAGTTTCCTGTGCTTCCTGTCCCCTTCCTGCAAGTGCATGATTGATGAAGTGACAAGAATTTGGAGAGCACAGAAACAAGGGTTTCTGTTCCAAATTAGCCCATTGCTCCAAATCCTGAGCTTTGGACACCTTCAGGCACTCCCTCCAGCTCCATATACACTGCCCCACCTTCCAGCTGCTCAGTGGGTTCTGCTCCTGAGCCCAGAAACCAAGCGGGAGGAGGTGGGACTCCTCTAAAGAGCCCTCAGCCCAAGATGGAGCCTGACCCTGAGTCCCAGAGCTGGGGACAGTGCTGCTAACCGCCTGCTGGGAGGCAGCTCTACTTAGCCTATGCCTGACCTCAGTGCTGTCCAGTAGGAGCAGAAGCCCAACGTTAGGGGGCAGGGGAGAGCCCCCACCACACCACCCTGGTGGGGTGACTCCATCCTCAACGCCAACAGCAGCTCCAGGAAAGTATGTGCTTCCCAAACACGTTTGGGGGGTGGGGGAGCTGGAAGCCTGCAGCAATCAACTTGGTTTCCTGCAGGAGGAATCTCAGCACAGGGGTTAGAAGCATGGTGAGCAAAGACTGTCTCCACCTGCACCGTGGGCAACAGCCGTGACGGGGTGTCAGTCACTTGTGTGCCCAGGCTGCATGGTTGTCTTCTTACTAATCCTGGGTTCTGGATTCATCTCCACTCTAAAGGAAAGGGAGAGTAGCTCCGAGGTCTGCAATCTCACACACAGTCTACAGACACATAGATTTCCCACCCCTTTCTTGGTCCAGGAAAGTCAGAGTGGGGGGGAGGGGGCAGGGAGCTGGGTTCTCAGCAGCAACCTGACCTCTGCTCTTTGAAGTGTCACAAAATGGGCCTGAGATGGCTCCTGTCAGCACCCCCAAGAGCACTTTCAGCACCTGATTAAAGGAGGCTCCTTTCTGCACAGCCTTGCCTGCATCTGTCTCAGCCCCAGAGAGGAAAGCAGAGGTTGGCCAGCTAGCTAGGCCGCCTCCTGGGGCAGGGGGTACCTGGCCACTATTGGGTTAGCTGTGCCCTTGTCATGATCTGAGAGCCAGGCTGACTGTGGGGAAACCCGGATGAAGCAGAGGAAAGCAGGGAGCTCAGCTGGAGTGATGTCCTGGGACCTCCTTCTGCGAGGATGCTGTCCTTGACCCAATCCACTCCACTGGGGGACACTTTTGCTTCACTGCATATGAAGGGAAACAGAGACTGTGGGGAGATCTCTCATCTGGTTTTCTCCCTGCACCTGTAGCTGTCCCCACAGCCATGAAGCAGCCCTGCAGCCCACAAGAGAAGCTTAGACCTGTGTCACTGGGCCAGCTCAGTCAGTGGGCACCCAGCAGGGTTACCAGGCATTTGGTGTAGACAGAAAGACTCCATCACCCAGAATCGCCATTTCCCACCCCTCACAGGAGCCTCACTGGTTGAAGACTCTGTGTGCCACCCAAGATGCAGGGAGTAGGGCAGCCAGATCAAGGTCAGGTTAGGGCATGTGTGGAGAACTTAGTCCTCAGCCTGGCTGTCATCCACTAGTGACAATCAGCAGATGTGTTCCACTGCAACAAGTCTAAATAAGTCTCCCCTAGGAATGACACTCTCTAAAACTCCCAGTGATTTGCAAACCCACAACACAGTGTGCAGAGCCATTAAAACTAGAGATTTGAGATAACCCGTCAGCATGGGAAGTGGTTTTCTTCCAATGCTTAGTGACAAAAGGAGGTAATGGAAGTATCCAGGTGGTATGACAGTAACTGCCTGGAAGAGAAAAAGGAAAAATGAAGAAATTAAAAATGAGTGGGTTGGCTGGCTGTGGTAGTGTATGCCGTGAGTCCTAGCAGTCAAGAGGCCGAGGCAGCAGGATTGCTGCA